>CAWVQI010000428.1:0-80502 GCA_963932335.1 Andrena marginata | reverse complement strand
TCATTGAATTTGCTAAAATTTCGTTCATAAAAATTAAAATTTGTAAAAAAATCCAAAAAAATCGGAGATAGTTTCAATTAAATTTGCTCAAATTTCGTTCATAAAAATTAAAATTTGTAAAAAAAAACAATAAAATTGAAGATAGTTTCAATTAAATTTGCTAAAATTTCGTTCATAAAAATTAAAATTTTTAAAAAAATCCGAAAAAATCGTCGATAGTTTCAATTGAATTTGCTTAAATTTCGTTCATAAAAATTAAAATTTGTAAAAAAATCCAAAAAAATTGAAGATAGTTTCAATTGAATTTGCTAAAATTTCGTTCATAAAAATTAAAATTTGTAAAAAAATCCAAAAAAATCGAAGATAGTTTCAATTAAATTTGCTAAAATTTCGTTCATAAAAATTAAAATTTGTAAAAAAATCCAACAAAATCGAAGATAGTTTCAATTAAATTTGCTAAAATTTCGTTCATAAAAATTAAAATTTGTAAAAAAATCCAAAAAAATCGAAGTTAGTTTCAATTAAATTTGCTTAAATTTCGTTCATAAAAATTAAAATTTGTAAAAAATCCAAAAAAATCGAAGATAGTTCCGATTAAATTTGCTAAAACTTCGTTCGTAAAAATTAAAATTTGTAAAAAAAACCAATAAAATTGAATATAGTTTCAATTAAATTTGCTAAAATTTCGTTCATAAAAATTAAAATTTTTAAAAAAATCCGAAAAAATCGTCGATAGTTTCAATTGAATTTGCTAAAATTTCGTTCATAAAAATAAAAATTTGTAAAAAAATCCAAAAAAATCGGAGATAGTTTCAATTAAATTTGCAAAAATTTCGATCATAAAAATAAAAATTTGTAAAAAAATCCAAAAAATTCGGAAATAGTTTCAATTAAATTTGCAAAAATTTCGTTCATAAAAATAAAAATTTGTAAAAAAATTCAAAAAAATCGAAGATAGTTTCAATTAAATTTGCTAAAATATCGATCATAAAAATTAAAATTTGTAAAAAATCCAAAAAAATCAAAGATAGTTCCGATTAAATTTGCTAAAATTTCGTTCATAAAAATTAAAATTTGTAAAAAAATCCAAAAAAATCGAAGATAGTTTCGATTAAATTTGCTAAAATTTCGTTCATAAAAATTAAAATTTTTAAAAAAATCCACAAAAATCGAAGATTGTTTCAATTGAATTTGCTAAAATTTCTTTCATTAAAATTAAAATTTTTAAAAAAATCGAAGACAGTTTTCATTGAATTTGCTAAAATTTCGTTCATAAAAATTAAAATTTGTAAAAAAATCCAAAAAAATCGGAGATAGTTTCAATTAAATTTGCTCAAATTTCGTTCATAAAAATTAAAATTTGTAAAAAAAACCAATAAAATTGAAGATAGTTTCAATTAAATTTGCTAAAATTTCGTTCATAAAAATTAAAATTTTTAAAAAAATCCGAAAAAATCGTCGATAGTTTCAATTGAATTTGCTTAAATTTCGTTCATAAAAATTAAAATTTGTAAAAAAATCCAAAAAAATCGAAGATAGTTTTCAATTGAATTTGCTTAAATTTCGTTCATAAAAATTAAAATTTGTAAAAAATCCAAAAAAATCGAAGATAGTTCCGATTAAATTTGCTAAAATTTCGTTCATAAAAATTAAAATTTGTAAAAAAACCAATAAAATTGAAGATAGTTTCTATTAAATTTGCAAAAATTTCGTTCATAAAAATTAAAATTTGTAAAAAAATCCAAAAAAATCGAAGATAGTTTCAATTAAATTTGCTTATATTTCGTTCATAAAAATTAAAATTTTTAAAAAAATCCAAAACAAATCGAAGATAGTTACAATTAAATTTGCATAAAAATTTCGTTCATAAAAATTAAAATTTTTTAAAAAATATACAAAAATCGAAGATAGTTTCAATTGAATTTGCTAAAATTTCGTTCATAAAAATTAAAATTTGTAAAAAAATCCAAAAAATTCGGAAATAGTTTCAATTAAATTTGCAAAAATTTCGTTCAGAAAAATAATAATTTGTAAAAAAATTCAAAAAAATCCAAGAAGTTTCAATTAAATTTGCTAAGATATCGATCATAAAAATTAAAATTTGTAAAAAATCCAAAAAAATCGAAGATAGTTTCGAATTTATTTGCTAAAATTTCGTTCATAAAAATTAAAATTTGTAAAAAAATCCAAAAATATCGAAGATAGTTTCAATTAAATTTGCTAAAATTTCGTTCATAAAAATTAAAATTTATAAAAAATCCAAAAAAATCGAAGATAGTTTCGAATTAATTTGCTAAAATTTCGTTCATAAAAATTAAAATTTGTAAAAAAATCCAAAAAAATCGAAGATAGTTTACATTGAATTTGCTAAAATTTCGTTCATAAAAATTAAAATTTGTAAAAAAATCCAAAAAAATCGAAGATAGTTTCAATTAAATTTGCTAAAATTTCGTTCATAAAAATTAAAATTTTTTAAAAAATATACAAAAATCGAAGATAGTTTCAATTGAATTTGCTAAAATTTCGTTCATAAAAATAAAAATTTGTAAAAAAATTCAAAAAAATCGAAGATAGTTTCAATTAAATTTGCTAAAATATCGATCATAAAAATTAAAATTTGTAAAAAATCCAAAAAAATCAAAGATAGTTCCGATTAAATTTGCTAAAATTTCGTTCATAAAAATTAAAATTTGTAAAAAAATCCAAAAAAATCGAAGATAGTTTCAATTAAATTTGCTAAAATTTCGTTCATAAAAATTAAAATTTTTAAAAAAATCCACAAAAATCGAAGATTGTTTCAATTGAATTTGCTAAAATTTCTTTCATTAAAATTAAAATTTTTAAAAAAATCGAAGACAGTTTTCATTGAATTTGCTAAAATTTCGTTCATAAAAATTAAAATTTGTAAAAAAATCCAAAAAAATCGGAGATAGTTTCAATTAAATTTGCTCAAATTTCGTTCATAAAAATTAAAATTTGTAAAAAAAACCAATAAAATTGAAGATAGTTTCAATTAAATTTGCTAAAATTTCGTTCATAAAAATTAAAATTTTTAAAAAAATCCAAAAAAATCGTCGATAGTTTCAATTGAATTTGCTTAAATTTCGTTCATAAAAATTAAAATTTGTAAAAAAATCCAAAAAAATCGAAGATAGTTTCAATTGAATTTGCTAAAATTTCGTTCATAAAAATTAAAATTTGTAAAAAAATCCAAAAAAGTCGAAGATAGTTTCAATTAAATTTGCTAAAATTTCGTTCATAAAAATTAAAATTTGTAAAAAAATCCAAAAAAATCGAAGATAGTTTCAATTAAATTTGCTAACATTTCGTTCAATAAAAATTAAACTTTGTAAAAAAATAAAAAAAAAATCGAAGATAGTTTCAATTAAATTTGCTAAAATTTCGTTCATAAAAATTAAAATTTGTAAAAAAATCCAAAAAAATCGAAGATAGTTTCAATTAAATTTGCTTATATTTCGTTCATAAAAATTAAAATTTTTAAAAAAATCCAAAACAAATCGAAGATAGTTACAATTAAATTTGCATAAAAATTTCGTTCATAAAAATTAAAATTTTTTAAAAAATATACAAAAATCGAAGATAGTTTCAATTGAATTTGCTAAAATTTCGTTCATAAAAATTAAAATTTGTAAAAAAATCCAAAAAATTCGGAAATAGTTTCAATTAAATTTGCAAAAATTTCGTTCAGAAAAATAATAATTTGTAAAAAAATTCAAAAAAATCCAAGAAGTTTCAATTAAATTTGCTAAGATATCGATCATAAAAATTAAAATTTGTAAAAAATCCAAAAAAATCGAAGATAGTTTCGAATTAATTTGCTAAAATTTCGTTCATAAAAATTAAAATTTGTAAAAAAATCCAAAAAAATCGAAGATAGTTTCAAATAAATTTGCTAAAATTTCGTTCATAAAAATTAAAATTTATAAAAAATCCAAAAAAATCGAAGATAGTTTCGAATTAATTTGCTAAAATTTCGTTCATAAAAATTAAAATTTGTAAAAAAATCCAAAAAAATCGAAGATAGTTTCAATTGAATTTGCTAAAATTTCGTTCATAAAAATTAAAATTTGTAAAAAAATCCAAAAAAATCGAAGATAGTTTCAAATAAATTTGCTAAAATTTCGTTCATAAAAATTAAAATTTGTAAAAAAATCCAAAAAAATCGAAGATAGTTTCAATTAAATTTGCTAAAATTTCGTTCATAAAAATTAAAATTTGAAAAAAAATCGAAGACAGTTTCAATTGAATTTGCTAAAATTTCGTTCATAAAAATAAAAATTTGTAAAAAAATCCAAAAAAATCGGAGATAGTTTCAATTAAATTTGCAAAAATTTCGTTCTTAAAAATAAAAATTTGTAAAAAAATCCAAAAAAATCGAAGATAGTTTCAATTAAATTTGCTAAAATTTCGTTCATAAAAATAAAAATTTGTAAAAAAATCCAAAAAAATCGGAGATAGTTTCAATTAAATTTGCTCAAATTTCGTTCATAAAAATTAAAATTTGTAAAAAAAAACAATAAAATTGAAGATAGTTTCAATTAAATTTGCTAAAATTTCGTTCATAAAAATTAAAATTTTTAAAAAAATCCGAAAAAATCGTCGATAGTTTCAACTGAATTTGCTAAAATTTCGTTCATAAAAATAAAAATTTGTAAAAAAATCCAAAAAAATCGGAGATAGTTTCAATTAAATTTGCAAAAATTTCGTTCATAAAAATAAAAATTTGTAAAAAAATCCAAAAAATTCGGAAATAGTTTCAATTAAATTTGCAAAAATTTCGTTCATAAAAATAAAAATTTGTAAAAAAATTCAAAAAAATCGAAGATAGTTTCAATTAAATTTGCTAAAATATCGATCATAAAAATTAAAATTTGTAAAAAATCCAAAAAAATCAAAGATAGTTCCGATAAAATTTGCTAAAATTTCGTTCATAAAAATTAAAATTTGTAAAAAAATCCAAAAAAATCGAAGATAGTTTCAATTAAATTTGCTAAAATTTCGTTCATAAAAATTAAAATTTTTAAAAAAACCCACAAAAATCGAAGATTGTTTCAATTGAATTTGCTAAAATTTCTTTCATTAAAATTAAAATTTTTAAAAAATCGAAGACAGTTTTCATTGAATTTGCTAAAATTTCGTTCATAAAAATTAAAATTTGTAAAAAAATCCAAAAAAATCGGAGATAGTTTCAATTAAATTTGCTCAAATTTCGTTCATAAAAATTAAAATTTGTAAAAAAAACCAATAAAATTGAAGATAGTTTCAATTAAATTTGCTAAAATTTCGTTCATAAAAATTAAAATTTTTAAAAAAATCCGAAAAAATCGTCGATAGTTTCAATTGAATTTGCTTAAATTTCGTTCATAAAAATTAAAATTTGTAAAAAAATCCAAAAAAATTGAAGATAGTTTCAATTGAATTTGCTAAAATTTCGTTCATAAAAATTAAAATTTGTAAAAAAATCCAAAAAAATCGAAGATAGTTTCAATTAAATTTGCTAAAATTTCGTTCATAAAAATTAAAATTTGTAAAAAAATCCAACAAAATCGAAGATAGTTTCAATTAAATTTGCTAAAATTTCGTTCATAAAAATTAAAATTTGTAAAAAAATCCAAAAAAATCGAAGTTAGTTTCAATTAAATTTGCTTAAATTTCGTTCATAAAAATTAAAATTTGTAAAAAATCCAAAAAAATCGAAGATAGTTCCGATTAAATTTGCTAAAACTTCGTTCGTAAAAATTAAAATTTGTAAAAAAAACCAATAAAATTGAATATAGTTTCAATTAAATTTGCTAAAATTTCGTTCATAAAAATTAAAATTTGTAAAAAAATCCAAAAAAATCGAAGATAGTTTCAATTAAATTTGCTAAAATTTCGTTCATAAAAATTAAAATTTGTAAAAAAATCCAAAAAAAATCGAAGATAGTTACAATTAAATTTGCATAAAAATTTCGTTCATAAAAATTAAAATTTTTTAAAAAATACACAAAAATCGAAGATAGTTTCAATTGAATTTGCTAAAATTTCGTTCATAAAAATTAAAATTTGTAAAAAAATCCAAAAAATTCGGAAATAGTTTCAATTAAATTTGCAAAAATTTCGTTCAGAAAAATAATAATTTGTAAAAAAATTCAAAAAAATCCAAGAAGTTTCAATTAAATTTGCTAAGATATCGATCATAAAAATTAAAATTTGTAAAAAATCCAAAAAAATCGAAGATAGTTTCGAATTAATTTGCTAAAATTTCGTTCATAAAAATTAAAATTTGTAAAAAAATCCAAAAAAATCGAAGATAGTTTCAATTAAATTTGCTAAAATTTCGTTCATAAAAATTAAAATTTGAAAAAAAATCGACGACAGTTTCAATTGAATTTGCTAAAATTTCGTTCATAAAAATAAAAATTTGTAAAAAAATCCAAAAAAATCGGAGATAGTTTCAATTAAATTTGCAAAAATTTCGTTCATAAAAATAAAAATTTGTAAAAAAATCCAAAAAAATCGAAGATAGTTTCAATTAAATTTGCTAAAATTTCGTTCATAAAAATAAAAATTTGTAAAAAAATCCAAAAAAATCGGAGATAGTTTCAATTAAATTTGCTCAAATTTCGTTCATAAAAATTAAAATTTGTAAAAAAAACCAATAAAATTGAAGATAGTTTCAATTAAATTTGCTAAAATTTCGTTCATAAAAATTAAAATTTTTAAAAAAACCCACAAAAATCGAAGATTGTTTCAATTGAATTTGCTAAAATTTCTTTCATTAAAATTAAAATTTTTAAAAAATCGAAGACAGTTTTCATTGAATTTGCTAAAATTTCGTTCATAAAAATTAAAATTTGTAAAAAAATCCAAAAAAATCGGAGATAGTTTCAATTAAATTTGCTCAAATTTCGTTCATAAAAATTAAAATTTGTAAAAAAAACCAATAAAATTGAAGATAGTTTCAATTAAATTTGCTAAAATTTCGTTCATAAAAATTAAAATTTTTAAAAAAATCCGAAAAAATCGTCGATAGTTTCAATTGAATTTGCTTAAATTTCGTTCATAAAAATTAAAATTTGTAAAAAAATCCAAAAAAATCGAAGTTAGTTTCAATTAAATTTGCTTAAATTTCGTTCATAAAAATTAAAATTTGTAAAAAATCCAAAAAAATCGAAGATAGTTCCGATTAAATTTGCTAAAACTTCGTTCGTAAAAATTAAAATTTGTAAAAAAAACCAATAAAATTGAATATAGTTTCAATTAAATTTGCTAAAATTTCGTTCATAAAAATTAAAATTTGTAAAAAAATCCAAAAAAATCGAAGATAGTTTCAATTAAATTTGCTAAAATTTCGTTCATAAAAATTAAAATTTGTAAAAAAATCCAAAAAAAATCGAAGATAGTTACAATTAAATTTGCATAAAAATTTCGTTCATAAAAATTAAAATTTTTTAAAAAATACACAAAAATCGAAGATAGTTTCAATTGAATTTGCTAAAATTTCGTTCATAAAAATTAAAATTTGTAAAAAAATCCAAAAAATTCGGAAATAGTTTCAATTAAATTTGCAAAAATTTCGTTCAGAAAAATAATAATTTGTAAAAAAATTCAAAAAAATCCAAGAAGTTTCAATTAAATTTGCTAAGATATCGATCATAAAAATTAAAATTTGTAAAAAATCCAAAAAAATCGAAGATAGTTTCGAATTAATTTGCTAAAATTTCGTTCATAAAAATTAAAATTTGTAAAAAAATCCAAAAAAATCGAAGATAGTTTCAATTAAATTTGCTAAAATTTCGTTCATAAAAATTAAAATTTGAAAAAAAATCGACGACAGTTTCAATTGAATTTGCTAAAATTTCGTTCATAAAAATAAAAATTTGTAAAAAAATCCAAAAAAATCGGAGATAGTTTCAATTAAATTTGCAAAAATTTCGTTCATAAAAATAAAAATTTGTAAAAAAATCCAAAAAAATCGAAGATAGTTTCAATTAAATTTGCTAAAATTTCGTTCATAAAAATAAAAATTTGTAAAAAAATCCAAAAAAATCGGAGATAGTTTCAATTAAATTTGCTCAAATTTCGTTCATAAAAATTAAAATTTGTAAAAAAAACCAATAAAATTGAAGATAGTTTCAATTAAATTTGCTAAAATTTCGTTCATAAAAATTAAAATTTTTAAAAAAACCCACAAAAATCGAAGATTGTTTCAATTGAATTTGCTAAAATTTCTTTCATTAAAATTAAAATTTTTAAAAAATCGAAGACAGTTTTCATTGAATTTGCTAAAATTTCGTTCATAAAAATTAAAATTTGTAAAAAAATCCAAAAAAATCGGATATAGTTTCAATTAAATTTGCTCAAATTTCGTTCATAAAAATTAAAATTTGTAAAAAAAACCAATAAAATTGAAGATAGTTTCAATTAAATTTGCTAAAATTTCGTTCATAAAAATTAAAATTTTTAAAAAAATCCGAAAAAATCGTCGATAGTTTCAATTGAATTTGCTTAAATTTCGTTCATAAAAATTAAAATTTGTAAAAAAATCCAAAAAAATTGAAGATAGTTTCAATTGAATTTGCTAAAATTTCGTTCATAAAAATTAAAATTTGTAAAAAAATCCAAAAAAATCGAAGATAGTTTCAATTAAATTTGCTAAAATTTCGTTCATAAAAATTAAAATTTGTAAAAAAATCCAACAAAATCGAAGATAGTTTCAATTAAATTTGCTAAAATTTCGTTCATAAAAATTAAAATTTGTAAAAAAATCCAAAAAAATCGAAGATAGTTTCAATTAAATTTGCTAAAATTTCGTTCATAAAAATTAAAATTTGTAAAAAAATCCAAAAAAAATCGAAGATAGTTACAATTAAATTTGCATAAAAATTTCGTTCATAAAAATTAAAATTTTTTAAAAAATATACAAAAATCGAAGATTGTTTCAATTGAATTTGCTAAAATTTCGTTCATAAAAATTAAAATTTGTAAAAAAATCCAAAAAATTCGGAAATAGTTTCAATTAAATTTGCAAAAATTTCGTTCAGAAAAATAATAATTTGTAAAAAAATTCAAAAAAATCCAAGAAGTTTCAATTAAATTTGCTAAGATATCGATCATAAAAATTAAAATTTGTAAAAAATCCAAAAAAATCGAAGATAGTTTCGAATTAATTTGCTAAAATTTCGTTCATAAAAATTAAAATTTGTAAAAAAATCCAAAAAAATCGAAGATAGTTTCAATTAAATTTGCTAAAATTTCGTTCATAAAAATTAAAATTTGAAAAAAAATCGAAGACAGTTTCAATTGAATTTGCTAAAATTTCGTTCATAAAAATAAAAATTTGTAAAAAAATCCAAAAAAATCGGAGATAGTTTCAATTAAATTTGCAAAAATTTCGTTCTTAAAAATAAAAATTTGTAAAAAAATCCAAAAAAATCGAAGATAGTTTCAATTAAATTTGCTAAAATTTCGTTCATAAAAATAAAAATTTGTAAAAAAATCCAAAAAAATCGGAGATAGTTTCAATTAAATTTGCTCAAATTTCGTTCATAAAAATTAAAATTTGTAAAAAAAACCAATAAAATTGAAGATAGTTTCAATTAAATTTGCTAAAATTTCGTTCATAAAAATTAAAATTTTTAAAAAAATCCGAAAAAATCGTCGATAGTTTCAATTGAATTTGCTAAAATTTCGTTCATAAAAATAAAAATTTGTAAAAAAATCCAAAAAAATCGGAGATAGTTTCAATTAAATTTGCAAAAATTTCGTTCATAAAAATAAAAATTTGTAAAAAAATCCAAAAAATTCGGAAATAGTTTCAATTAAATTTGCAAAAATTTCGTTCATAAAAATAAAAATTTGTAAAAAAATTCAAAAAAATCGAAGATAGTTTCAATTAAATTTGCTAAAATATCGATCATAAAAATTAAAATTTGTAAAAAATCCAAAAAAATCAAAGATAGTTCCGATTAAATTTGCTAAAATTTCGTTCATAAAAATTAAAATTTGTAAAAAAATCCAAAAAAATCGAAGATAGTTTCGATTAAATTTGCTAAAATTTCATTCATAAAAATTAAAATTTTTAAAAAAATCCACAAAAATCGAAGATTGTTTCAATTGAATTTGCTAAAATTTCTTTCATTAAAATTAAAATTTTTAAAAAAATCGAAGACAGTTTTCATTGAATTTGCTAAAATTTCGTTCATAAAAATTAAAATTTGTAAAAAAATCCAAAAAAATCGGAGATAGTTTCAATTAAATTTGCTCAAATTTCGTTCATAATAATTAAAACTTGTAAAAAAATCCAAAAAAATCGAAGATAGTTTCAATTAAATGTGCTAAAATTTCGTTCATAAAAATTAAAATTTGTAAAAAAATCTAAAAAAATCGAAGATAGTTTCAATTAAATTTGCTAAAATTTCGTTCATAAAAATTAAAATTTTTTAAAGATATACAAAAATCGAAGATAGTATCAATTGAATTTGCTAAAATTTCGTTCATAAAAATTAAAATTTGCAAAAAAATCCAAAAAATTCGGAGATAGTTTCAATTAAATTTGCAAAAATTTCGTTCATAAAAATAAAAATTTGTAAAAAAAATCAAAAAAATCGAAGATAGTTTCAATTAAATTTGCTAAAATTTCGTTCATAAAAATTAAAATTTGTAAAAAAATCCAAAAAAATCGAAGATAGTTTCAATTAAATTTGCTAAAATTTCGTTCATAAAAATTAAAATTTTTTAAAAAATATACAAAAATCGAAGATAGTTTCAATTGAATTTGCTAAAATTTCGTTCATAAAAATTAAAATTTGTAAAAAAATCCAAAAAAATCGGAGATAGTTTCAATTAAATTTGCTCAAATTTCGTTCATAAAAATTAAAATTTGTAAAAAAAACCAATAAAATTGAAGATAGTTTCAATTAAATTTGCTAAAATTTCGTTCATAAAAATTAAAGTTTTTAAAAAAATCCGAAAAAATCGTCGATAGTTTCAATTGAATTTGCTTAAATTTCGTTCATAAAAATTAAAATTTGTAAAAAAATCCAAAAAAATCGAAGATAGTTTCAATTGAATTTGCTTAAATTTCGTTCATAAAAATTAAAATTTGTAAAAAATCCAAAAAAATCGAAGATAGTTCCGATTAAATTTGCTAAAATTTCGTTCATAAAAATTAAAATTTGTAAAAAAACCAATAAAATTGAAGATAGTTTCTATTAAATTTGCTAAAATTTCGTTCATAAAAATTAAAATTTGTAAAAAAATCCAAAAAAATCGAAGATAGTTTCAATTAAATTTGCTTATATTTCGTTCATAAAAATTAAAATTTTTAAAAAAATCCAAAACAAATCGAAGATAGTTACAATTAAATTTGCATAAAAATTTCGTTCATAAAAATTAAAATTTTTTAAAAAATATACAAAAATCGAAGATAGTTTCAATTGAATTTGCTAAAATTTCGTTCATAAAAATTAAAATTTGTAAAAAAATCCAAAAAATTCGGAAATAGTTTCAATTAAATTTGCAAAAATTTCGTTCAGAAAAATAATAATTTGTAAAAAAATTCAAAAAAATCCAAGAAGTTTCAATTAAATTTGCTAAGATATCGATCATAAAAATTAAAATTTGTAAAAAATCCAAAAAAATCGAAGATAGTTTCGAATTTATTTGCTAAAATTTCGTTCATAAAAATTAAAATTTGTAAAAAAATCCAAAAATATCGAAGATAGTTTCAATTAAATTTGCTAAAATTTCGTTCATAAAAATTAAAATTTATAAAAAATCCAAAAAAATCGAAGATAGTTTCGAATTAATTTGCTAAAATTTCGTTCATAAAAATTAAAATTTGTAAAAAAATCCAAAAAAATCGAAGATAGTTTACATTGAATTTGCTAAAATTTCGTTCATAAAAATTAAAATTTGTAAAAAAATCTAAAAAATCGAAGATAGTTTCAATTAAATTTGCTAAAATTTCGTTCATAAAAATTAAAACTTGTAAAAAAATCCAAAAAAATCGAAGATAGTTTCAATTAAATGTGCTAAAATTTCGTTCATAGAAATTAAAATTTGTAAAAAAATCTAAAAAAATCGAAGATAGTTTCAATTAAATTTGCTAAAATTTCGTTCATAAAAATTAAAATTTTTTAAAGATATACAAAAATCGAAGATAGTATCAATTGAATTTGCTAAAATTTCGTTCATAAAAATTAAAATTTGTAAAAAAATCCAAAAAATTCGGAGATAGTTTCAATTAAATTTGCAAAAATTTCGTTCATAAAAATAATAATTTGTAAAAAAATTCAAAAAAATCGAAGATAGTTTCAATTAAATTTGCTAAAATTTCGTTCATAAAAATTAAAATTTGTAAAAAAATCCAAAAAAATCGAAGATAGTTTCAATTAAATTTGCTAAAATTTCGTTCATAAAAATTAAAATTTTTTAAAAAATATACAAAAATCGAAGATAGTTTCAATTGAATTTGCTAAAATTTCGTTCATAAAAATAAAAATTTGTAAAAAAATTCAAAAAAATCGAAGATAGTTTCAATTAAATTTGCTAAAATATCGATCATAAAAATTAAAATTTGTAAAAAATCCAAAAAAATCAAAGATAGTTCCGATTAAATTTGCTAAAATTTCGTTCATAAAAATTAAAATTTGTAAAAAAATCCAAAAAAATCGAAGATAGTTTCAATTAAATTTGCTAAAATTTCGTTCATAAAAATTAAAATTTTTAAAAAAATCCACAAAAATCGAAGATTGTTTCAATTGAATTTGCTAAAATTTCTTTCATTAAAATTAAAATTTTTAAAAAAATCGAAGACAGTTTTCATTGAATTTGCTAAAATTTCGTTCATAAAAATTAAAATTTGTAAAAAAATCCAAAAAAATCGGAGATAGTTTCAATTAAATTTGCTCAAATTTCGTTCATAAAAATTAAAATTTGTAAAAAAAACCAATAAAATTGAAGATAGTTTCAATTAAATTTGCTAAAATTTCGTTCATAAAAATTAAAATTTTTAAAAAAATCCAAAAAAATCGTCGATAGTTTCAATTGAATTTGCTTAAATTTCGTTCATAAAAATTAAAATTTGTAAAAAAATCCAAAAAAATCGAAGATAGTTTCAATTGAATTTGCTAAAATTTCGTTCATAAAAATTAAAATTTGTAAAAAAATCCAAAAAAGTCGAAGATAGTTTCAATTAAATTTGCTAAAATTTCGTTCATAAAAATTAAAATTTGTAAAAAAATCCAAAAAAATCGAAGATAGTTTCAATTAAATTTGCTAACATTTCGTTCAATAAAAATTAAAATTTGTAAAAAAATCAAAAAAAAATCGAAGATAGTTTCAATTAAATTTGCTAAAATTTCGTTCATAAAAATTAAAATTTGTAAAAAAATCCAAAAAAATCGAAGTTAGTTTCAATTGAATTTGCTTAAATTTCGTTCATAAAAATTAAAATTTGTAAAAAATCCAAAAAAATCGAAGATAGTTCCGATTAAATTTGCTAAAATTTCGTTCATAAAAATTAAAATTTGTAAAAAAAACCAATAAAATTGAAGATAGTTTCAATTAAATTTGCTAAAATTTCGTTCATAAAAATTAAAATTTGTAAAAAAATCCAAAAAAATCGAAGATAGTTTCAATTAAATTTGCTTATATTTCGTTCATAAAAATTAAAATTTTTAAAAAAATCCAAAACAAATCGAAGATAGTTACAATTAAATTTGCATAAAAATTTCGTTCATAAAAATTAAAATTTTTTAAAAAATATACAAAAATCGAAGATAGTTTCAATTGAATTTGCTAAAATTTCGTTCATAAAAATTAAAATTTGTAAAAAAATCCAAAAAATTCGGAAATAGTTTCAATTAAATTTGCAAAAATTTCGTTCAGAAAAATAATAATTTGTAAAAAAATTCAAAAAAATCCAAGAAGTTTCAATTAAATTTGCTAAGATATCGATCATAAAAATTAAAATTTGTAAAAAATCCAAAAAAATCGAAGATAGTTTCGAATTAATTTGCTAAAATTTCGTTCATAAAAATTAAAATTTGTAAAAAAATCCAAAAAAAATCGAAGATAGTTTCAAATAAATTTGCTAAAATTTCGTTCATAAAAATTAAAATTTATAAAAAATCCAAAAAAAATCGAAGATAGTTTCGAATTAATTTGCTAAAATTTCGTTCATAAAAATTAAAATTTGTAAAAAAATCCAAAAAAATCGAAGATAGTTTCAATTGAATTTGCTAAAATTTCGTTCATAAAAATTAAAATTTGTAAAAAAATCTAAAAAATCGAAGATAGTTTCAATTAAATTTGCTAAAATTTCGTTCATAAAAATTAAAACTTGTAAAAAAATCCAAAAAAATCGAAGATAGTTTCAATTAAATGTGCTAAAATTTCATTCATAAAAATTAAAATTTGTAAAAAAATCTAAAAAAATCGAAGATAGTTTCAATTAAATTTGCTAAAATTTCGTTCATAAAAATTAAAATTTTTTAAAGATATACAAAAATCGAAGATAGTATCAATTGAATTTGCTAAAATTTCGTTCATAAAAATTAAAATTTGTAAAATAATCCAAAAAATTCGGAGATAGTTTCAATTAAATTTGCAAAAATTTCGTTCATAAAAATAAAAATTTGTAAAAAAATTCAAAAAAATCGAAGATAGTTTCAATTAAATTTGCTAAAATTTCGTTCATAAAAATTAAAATTTGTAAAAAAAACCAATAAAATTGAAGATAGTTTCAATTAAATTTGCTAAAATTTCGTTCATAAAAATTAAAATTTTTAAAAAAATCCAAAAAAATCGTCGATAGTTTCAATTGAATTTGCTTAAATTTCGTTCATAAAAATTAAAATTTGTAAAAAAATTCAAAAAAATCGAAGATAGTTTCAATTGAATTTGCTAAAATTTCGTTCATAAAAATTAAAATTTGTAAAAAAATCCAAAAAATCGAAGATAGTTTCAATTAAATTTGCTAAAATTTCGTTCATAAAAATTAAAATTTGTAAAAAAATAAAAAAAAATCGAAGATAGTTTCAATTAAATTTGCTAAAATTTCGTTCATAAAAATTAAAATTTGTAAAAAAATCGAAGATAGTTTCAATTAAATTTGCTTAAATTTCGTTCATAAAAATTAAAATTTGTAAAAAATCAAAAAAAATCGAAGATAGTTCCGATTAAATTTGCTAAAATTTCGTTCATAAAAATTAAAATTTGTAAAAAAAAACAATAAAATTGAAGATAGTTTCAATTAAATTTGCTAAAATTTCGTTCATAAAAATTAAAATTTGTAAAAAAATCCAAAAAAATCGAAGATAGTTTCAATTAAATTTGCTAAAATTTCGTTCATAAAAATTAAAATTTGTAAAAAAATCCAAAAAAAATCGAAGATAGTTACAATTAAATTTGCATAAAAATTTCGTTCATAAAAATTAAAATTTTTTAAAAAATATACAAAAATCGAAGATAGTTTCAATTGAATTTGCTAAAATTTCGTTCATAAAAATTAAAATTTGTAAAAAAATCCAAAAAATTCGGAAATAGTTTCAATTAAATTTGCAAAAATTTCGTTCAGAAAAATAATAATTTGTAAAAAAATTCAAAAAAATCCAAGAAGTTTCAATTAAATTTGCTAAGATATCGATCATAAAAATTAAAATTTGTAAAAAATCCAAAAAAATCGAAGATAGTTTCGAATTAATTTGCTAAAATTTCGTTCATAAAAATTAAAATTTGTAAAAAAATCCAAAAAAATCGAAGATAGTTTCAATTAAATTTGCTAAAATTTCGTTCATAAAAATTAAAATTTGAAAAAAAATCGAAGACAGTTTCAATTGAATTTGCTAAAATTTCGTTCATAAAAATTAAAATTTGTAAACAATCAAAAAAAATCGAAGATAGTTTCAATTAAATTTGCTAAATTTCGTTCATAAAAATTAAAATTTATAAAAAAATTAAAAAAAATCGAAGATAGTTACAATTAAATTTGCATAAAAATTTCGTTCATAAAAATTAAAATTTTTTAAAAAATATACAAAAATCGAAGATAGTTTCAATTAAATGTGCTAAAATTTCATTCATAAAAATTAAAATTTGTAAAAAAATCTAAAAAAATCGAAGATAGTTTCAATTAAATTTGCTAAAATTTCGTTCATAAAAATTAAAATTTTTTAAAGATATACAAAAATCGAAGATAGTATCAATTGAATTTGCTAAAATTTCGTTCATAACAATTAAAATTTGTAAAATAATCCAAAAAATTCGGAGATAGTTTCAATTAAATTTGCAAAAATTTCGTTCATAAAAATAAAAAATTTGTAAAAAAATTCAAAAAATCGAAGATAGTTTCAATTAAATTTGCTAGAATTTCGTTCATAAAAATTAAAATTTGTAAAAAAATCCAAAAAAATCGAAGATAGTTTCAATTAAATTTGCTAAAATTTCGTTCATAAAAAATTAAAATTTGTAAAAAAATCCAAAAAATTCGGAAATAGTTTCAATTAAATTTGCAAAAATTTCGTTCAGAAAAATAATAATTTGTAAAAAAATTCAAAAAAATCCAAGAAGTTTCAATTAAATTTGCTAAGATATCGATCATAAAAATTAAAATTTGTAAAAAATCCAAAAAAATCGAAGATAGTTTCGAATTAATTTGCTAAAATTTCGTTCATAAAAATTAAAATTTGTAAAAAAATCCAAAAAAATCGAAGATAGTTTCAATTGAATTTGCTAAAATTTCGTTCATAAAAATTAAAATTTGTAAAAAAATCCAAAAAATTCGGAAATAGTTTCAATTAAATTTGCAAAAATTTCGTTCAGAAAAATAATAATTTGTAAAAAAATTCAAAAAAATCCAAGAAGTTTCAATTAAATTTGCTAAGATATCGATCATAAAAATTAAAATTTGTAAAAAATCCAAAAAAATCGAAGATAGTTTCGAATTAATTTGCTAAAATTTCGTTCATAAAAATTAAAATTTGTAAAAAAATCCAAAAAAATCGAAGATAGTTTCAATTAAATTTGCTAAAATTTCGTTCATAAAAATTAAAATTTGAAAAAAAATCGAAGACAGTTTCAATTGAATTTGCTAAAATTTCGTTCATAAAAATTAAAATTTGTAAACAATCAAAAAAAATCGAAGATAGTTTCAATTAAATTTGCTAAAATTTCGTTCATAAAAATTAAAATTTATAAAAAAATTAAAAAAATCGAAGATAGTTACAATTAAATTTGCATAAAAATTTCGTTCATAAAAATTAAAATTTTTTAAAAAATATACAAAAATCGAAGATAGTTTCAATTAAATGTGCTAAAATTTCATTCATAAAAATTAAAATTTGTAAAAAAATCTAAAAAAATCGAAGATAGTTTCAATTAAATTTGCTAAAATTTCGTTCATAAAAATTAAAATTTTTAAAGATATACAAAAATCGAAGATAGTATCAATTGAATTTGCTAAAATTTCGTTCATAACAATTAAAATTTGTAAAATAATCCAAAAAATTCGGAGATAGTTTCAATTAAATTTGCAAAAATTTCGTTCATAAAAATAAAAATTTGTAAAAAAATTCAAAAAAATCGAAGATAGTTTCAATTAAATTTGCTAGAATTTCGTTCATAAAAATTAAAATTTGTAAAAAAATCCAAAAAAATCGAAGATAGTTTCAATTAAATTTGCTAAAATTTCGTTCATAAAAATTAAAATTTTTTAAAAAATATACAAAAATCGAAGATAGTTTCAATTGAATTTGCTAAAATTTCGATCATAAAAATTAAAATTTGTAAAAAATCCAAAAAATCGAAGATAGTTCCGATTAAATTTGCTAAAATTTCGTTCATAAAAATTAAAATTTGTAAAAAAATCCAAAAAAATCGAAGATAGTTTCAATTAAATTTGCTAAAATTTCGTTCATAAAAATAAAAATTTGTAAAAAAATTCAAAAAAATCGAAGATAGTTTCAATTAAATTTGCTAAAATATCGATCATAAGAATTAAAATTTGTAAAAAATCCAAAAAAAAAAGATAGTTCCGATTAAATTTGCTATAATTTCGTTCATAAAAATTAAAATTTGTAAAAAATCCAAAAAAATCGAAGATAGTTTCAATTAAATTTGCTAAAATTTCGTTCATAAAAATTAAAATTTTTAAAAAAATCCACAAAAATCGAAGATTGTTTCAATTGAATTTGCTAAAATTTCTTTCATTACAATTAAAATTTTTAAAAAAATCGAAGACAGTTTTCATTGAATTTGCTAAAATTTCGTTCATAAAAATTAAAATTTGTAAAAAAATCCAAAAAAATCGGAGATAGTTTCAATTAAATTTGCTCAAATTTCGTTCATAAAGATTAAAATTTGTAAAAAAACCAATAAAATTGAAGATAGTTTCAATTAAATTTGCTAAAATTTCGTTCATAAAAATTAAAATTTTTAAAAAAATCCAAAAAAATCGTCGATAGTTTCAATTGAATTTGCTTAAATTTCGTTCATAAAAATTAAAATTTGTAAAAAAATCCAAAAAAATCGAAGATAGTTTCAATTGAATTTGCTAAAATTTCGTTCATAAAAATTAAAATTTGTAAAAAAATCCAAAAAAATCGAAGATAGTTTCAATTAAATTTGCTAAAATTTCGTTCATAAAAATTAAAATTTGTAAAAAAATCAAAAAAAATCGAAGATAGTTTCAATTAAATTTGCTAAAATTTCGTTCATAAAAATTAAAATTTGTAAAAAAATCCAAAAAAATCGAAGATAGTTTCAATTAAATTTGCTTAAATTTCGTTCATAAAAATTAAAATTTGTAAAAAATCCAAAAAAATCGAAGATAGTTCCGATTAAATTTGCTAAAATTTCGTTCATAAAAATTAAAATTTGTAAAAAAAACCAAAAAAATCGGAGATAGTTTCAATTAAATTTGCAAAAATTTCGTTCATAAAAATAAAAATTTGTAAAAAAATCCCAAAAAATCGAAGATAGTTTCAATTAAATTTGCTAAAATTTCGTTCATAAAAATTAAAATTTGTAAAAAAATCCAAAAAAAATCGAAGATAGTTACAATTAAATTTGCATAAAAATTTCGTTCATAAAAATTAAAATTTTTTAAAAAATATACAAAAATCGAAGATAGTTTCAATTGAATTTGCTAAAATTTCGTTCATAAAAATTAAAATTTGTAAAAAAATCCAAAAAATTCGGAAATAGTTTCAATTAAATTTGCAAAAATTTCGTTCAGAAAAATAATAATTTGTAAAAAAATTCAAAAAAATCCAAGAAGTTTCAATTAAATTTGCTAAGATATCGATCATAAAAATTAAAATTTGTAAAAAATCCAAAAAAATCGAAGATAGTTTCGAATTAATTTGCTAAAATTTCGTTCATAAAAATTAAAATTTGTAAAAAAATCCAAAAAAATCGAAGATAGTTTCAATTAAATTTGCTAAAATTTCGTTCATAAAAATTAAAATTTGAAAAAAAATCGAAGACAGTTTCAATTGAATTTGCTAAAATTTCGTTCATAAAAATTAAAATTTGTAAACAATCAAAAAAAATCGAAGATAGTTTCAATTAAATTTGCTAAAATTTCGTTCATAAAAATTAAAATTTATAAAAAATTAAAAAAAATCGAAGATAGTTGCAATTAAATTTGCTAAAATTTCGTTCATAAAAATAAAAATTTGTAAAAAAATCTAAAAAAATCAGAGATAGTTTCAATTAAATTTGCTAAAATTTCGTTCATAAAAATTAAAATTTGTAAAAAAATCCAAAAAAATCGAAGATAGTTTCAATTAAATTTGCTTAAATTTCGTTCATAAAAATTAAAATTTGTAAAAAATCCAAAAAAATCGAAGATAGTTCCGATTAAATTTGCTAAAATTTCGTTCATAAAAATTAAAATTTGTAAAAAAAAACAATAAAATTGAAGATAGTTTCAATTAAATTTGCTAAAATTTCGTTCATAAAAATTAAAATTTGTAAAAAAATCCAAAAAAATCGAAGATAGTTTCAATTAAATTTGCTAAAATTTCGTTCATAAAAATTAAAATTTGTTAAAAAATTCAAAAAAATCGAAGGTAGTTTCAATTAAATTTGCTAAAATTACGATCATAAAAATTAAAATTTGTAAAAAATCGAAAAAAATCGAAGATAATTTCGATTAAATTTGCTAAAATTTCGTTCATAAAAATTAAAATTTGTAAAAAAATCCAAAAAAATCGAAGATAGTTTCAATTAAATTTGCTAAAATTTCGTTCATAAAAATTAAAATTTGTAAAAAAATCCAAAAAAATCGAAGATAGTTTCAATTAAATTTGCTTAAATTTCGTTCATAAAAATTAAAATTTGTAAAAAATCCAAAAAAATCGAAGATAGTTCCGATTAAATTTGCTAAAATTTCGTTCATAAAAATTAAAATTTGTAAAAAAAAACAATAAAATTGAAGATAGTTTCAATTAAATTTGCTAAAATTTCGTTCATAAAAATTAAAATTTGTAAAAAAATCCAAAAAAATCGAAGATAGTTTCAATTAAATTTGCTAAAATTTCGTTCATAAAAATTAAAATTTGTAAAAAAATCCAAAAAAAATCGAAGATAGTTACAATTAAATTTGCATAAAAATTTCGTTCATAAAAATTAAAATTTTTTAAAAAATATACAAAAATCGACGATAGTTTCAATTGAATTTGCTAAAATTTCGTTCATAAAAATTAAAATTTGTAAAAAAATCCAAAAAATTCGGAAATAGTTTCAATTAAATTTGCTAAGATATCGATCATAAAAATTAAAATTTGTAAAAAATCCAAAAAAATCGAAGATAGTTTCGAATTAATTTGCTAAAATTTCGTTCATAAAAATTAAAATTTGTAAAAAAATCCAAAAAAATCGAAGATAGTTTCAATTAAATTTGCTAAAATTTCGTTCATAAAAATTAAAATTTGAAAAAAAATCGAAGACAGTTTCAATTGAATTTGCTAAAATTTCGTTCATAAAAATTAAAATTTGTAAAAAAATCCAAAAAAATCGGAGATAGTTTCAATTAAATTTGCAAAAATTTCGTTCATAAAAATAAAAATTTGTTAAAAAATTCAAAAAAATCGAAGGTAGTTTCAATTAAATTTGCTAAAATTACGATCATAAAAATTAAAATTTGTAAAAAATCGAAAAAAATCGAAGATAATTTCGATTAAATTTGCTAAAATTTCGTTCATAAAAATTAAAATTTGTAAAAAAATCCCAAAAAATCGAAGATAGTTTCAATTGAATTTGCTCAAATTTCGTTCATAAAAATTAAAATTTGTAAAAAAATCCAAAAAAATCGAAGATTGTTTCAATTGAATTTGCTAAAATTTCGTTCATAAAAATTAAA
This sequence comes from Andrena marginata, assembly GCA_963932335.1. NCBI lineage: Eukaryota > Metazoa > Arthropoda > Insecta > Hymenoptera > Andrenidae > Andrena > Andrena marginata. The sequence continues at coordinate 59,129 of CAWVQI010000428.1, read as the reverse complement.
ATTTGTAAAAAAATCCAAAAAAATCGAAGATAGTTTCAATTAAATTTGCTAAAATTTCGTTCATAAAAATTAAAATTTTTAAAAAAATCCAAAAAAATCGAAGATAGTTTCAATTGAATTTGCTAAAATTTCGTTCATAAAAATTAAAATTTATAAAAAAATAAAAAAAAATCGAAGATAGTTTCAATTAAATTTGCAAAAATTTCGTTCATAAAAATAAAAATTTGTAAAAAAATTCAAAAAAATCGAAGGTAGTTTTAATTAAATTTGCTAAAATTTCGATCATAAAAATTAAAATTTTTAAAAAATCGAAGATAATTTCGATTAAATTTGCTAAAATTTCGTTCATAAAAATTAAAATTTGTAAAAAAATTCAAAAAATCGAAGATAGTTTCAATTAAATTTGCTAAAATTTCGTTCATAAAATAAAAATTTGTAAAAAAATCCAAAAAAATCGGAGATAGTTTAAATGAATTTGCAAAAATTTCGTTCATAAAAATAAAAATTTATAAAAAAATTCAAAAAATCGAAGGTAGTTTCGATTAAATTTGCTAAAATTTCGATCATAAAAATTAAAATTTGTAAAAAAACGAAAAAAATCGAAGATAATTTCGATTTAATTTGCTAAAATTTCGTTCATAAAAATTAAAATTTGTAAAAAAATCCCAAAAAATCGAAGATAGTTTCATTTGAATTTGCTAAAATTTCGTTCATAAAAATTAAAATTTGTAAAAAAATCCCAAAACATCGAAGATAGTTTCAATTGAATTTGCTAAAATTGCGTTCATAAAAATAAAAATTTGTAAAAAAATCCCAAAAAATCGAAGATAGTTTCAATTAAATTTGCTAAAATTTCGTTCATAAAAATTAAAATTTGTAAAAAAATCCAAAAAAAATCGAAGATAGTTACAATTAAATTTGCATAAAAATTTCGTTCATAAAAATTAAAATTTTTTAAAAAATATACAAAAATCGAAGATAGTTTCAATTGAATTTGCTAAAATTTCGTTCATAAAAATTAAAATTTGTAAAAAAATCCAAAAAATTCGGAAATAGTTTCAATTAAATTTGCAAAAATTTCGTTCAGAAAAATAATAATTTGTAAAAAAATTCAAAAAAATCCAAGAAGTTTCAATTAAATTTGCTAAGATATCGATCATAAAAATTAAAATTTGTAAAAAATCCAAAAAAATCGAAGATAGTTTCGAATTAATTTGCTAAAATTTCGTTCATAAAAATTAAAATTTGTAAAAAAATCCAAAAAAATCGAAGATAGTTTCAATTAAATTTGCTAAAATTTCGTTCATAAAAATTAAAATTTGAAAAAAAATCGAAGTCAGTTTCAATTGAATTTGCTAAAATTTCGTTCATAAAAATTAAAATTTGTAAACAATCAAAAAAAATCGAAGATAGTTTCAATTAAATTTGCTAAAATTTCGTTCATAAAAATTAAAATTTATAAAAAAATTTAAAAAAATCGAAGATAGTTGCAATTAAATTTGCTAAAATTTCGTTCATAAAAATAAAAATTTGTAAAAAAATCTAAAAAAATCGGAGATAGTTTCAATTAAATTTGCAAAAACTTCGTTCATAAAAATAAAAATTTGTTAAAAAATTCAAAAAAATCGAAGGTAGTTTCAATTAAATTTGCTAAAATTACGATCATAAAAATTAAAATTTGTAAAAAATCGAAAAAAATCGAAGATAATTTCGATTAAATTTGCTAAAATTTCGTTCATAAAAATTAAAATTTGTAAAAAAATCCAAAAAAATCGAAGATAGTTTCAATTAAATTTGCTAAAATTTCGTTCATAAAAATTAAAATTTGTAAAAAAATCCAAAAAAATCGAAGATAGTTTCAATTAAATTTGCTTAAATTTCGTTCATAAAAATTAAAATTTGTAAAAAATCCAAAAAAATCGAAGATAGTTCCGATTAAATTTGCTAAAATTTCGTTCATAAAAATTAAAATTTGTAAAAAAAAACAATAAAATTGAAGATAGTTTCAATTAAATTTGCTAAAATTTCGTTCATAAAAATTAAAATTTGTAAAAAAATCCAAAAAAATCGAAGATAGTTTCAATTAAATTTGCTAAAATTTCGTTCATAAAAATTAAAATTTGTAAAAAAATCCAAAAAAAATCGAAGATAGTTACAATTAAATTTGCATAAAAATTTCGTTCATAAAAATTAAAATTTTTTAAAAAATATACAAAAATCGAAGATAGTTTCAATTGAATTTGCTAAAATTTCGTTCATAAAAATTAAAATTTGTAAAAAAATCCAAAAAATTCGGAAATAGTTTCAATTAAATTTGCAAAAATTTCGTTCAGAAAAATACTAATTTGTAAAAAAATTCAAAAAAATCCAAGAAGTTTCAATTAAATTTGCTAAGATATCGATCATAAAAATTAAAATTTGTAAAAAATCCAAAAAAATCGAAGATAGTTTCGAATTAATTTGCTAAAATTTCGTTCATAAAAATTAAAATTTGTAAAAAAATCCAAAAAAATCGAAGATAGTTTCAATTAAATTTGCTAAAATTTCGTTCATAAAAATTAAAATTTGAAAAAAAATCGAAGACAGTTTCAATTGAATTTGCTAAAATTTCGTTCATAAAAATTAAAATTTGTAAAAAAATCCAAAAAAATCGGAGATAGTTTCAATTAAATTTGCAAAAATTTCGTTCATAAAAATAAAAATTTGTTAAAAAATTCAAAAAAATCGAAGGTAGTTTCAATTAAATTTGCTAAAATTACGATCATAAAAATTAAAATTTGTAAAAAATCGAAAAAAATCGAAGATAATTTCGATTAAATTTGCTAAAATTTCGTTCATAAAAATTAAAATTTGTAAAAAAATCCCAAAAAATCGAAGATAGTTTCAATTGAATTTGCTAAAATTTCGTTCATAAAAATTAAAATTTGTAAAAAAATCCAAAAAAATCGAAGATAGTTTCAATTAAATTTGCTAAAATTTCGTTCATAAAAATTAAAATTTGAAAAAAAATCGAAGACAGTTTCAATTGAATTTGCTAAAATTTCGTTCATAAAAATTAAAATTTGTAAAAAAATCCAAAAAAATCGGAGATAGTTTCAATTAAATTTGCAAAAATTTCGTTCATAAAAATAAAAATTTGTTAAAAAATTCAAAAAAATCGAAGGTAGTTTCAATTAAATTTGCTAAAATTACGATCATAAAAATTAAAATTTGTAAAAAATCGAAGATAATTTCGATTAAATTTGCTAAAATTTCGTTCATAAAAATTAAAATTTGTAAAAAAATCCCAAAAAATCGAAGATAGTTTCAATTGAATTTGCTAAAATTTCGTTCATAAAAATTAAAATTTGTAAAAAAATCCAAAAAAATCGAAGATTGTTTCAATTGAATTTGCTAAAATTTCGTTCATAAAAATTAAAATTTGTAAAAAAATCCAAAAAAATCGAAGATAGTTTCAATTAAATTTGCTAAAATTTCGTTCATAAAAATTAAAATTTTTAAAAAAATCCAAAAAAATCGAAGATAGTTTCAATTGAATTTGCTAAAATTTCGTTCATAAAAATTAAAATTTATAAAAAAATAAAAAAAAATCGAAGATAGTTTCAATTAAATTTGCAAAAATTTCGTTCATAAAAATAAAAATTTGTAAAAAAATTCAAAAAAATCGAAGGTAGTTTTAATTAAATTTGCTAAAATTTCGATCATAAAAATTAAAATTTTTAAAAAATCGAAGATAATTTCGATTAAATTTGCTAAAATTTCGTTCATAAAAATTAAAATTTGTAAAAAAATCCCAAAAAATCGAAGATAGTTTCAATTGAATTTGCTAAAATTTCGTTCATAAAAATTAAAATTTGTAAAAAAATCGAAGATAGTTTAAATTCAATTTGCTAAAATTTCGTTCATAAAAATTAAAATTTGTAAAAAATCCAAAAAATCGAAGATAGTTTCAATTAAATTTGCTAAAATTTCGTTCATAAAAATTAAAATTTTTAAAAAAATCCTAAAAAATCGAAGATAGTTTCAATTGAATTAGCTAACATTTCGTTCATAAAAATTAAAATTTGTAAAAAAATCCAAAAAATCGAAGATAGTTTCAATTAAATTTGCTAAAATTTCGTTCATAAAAATTAAAACTTGTAAAAAAATCCAAAAAAATCGAAAATAGTTTCAATTAAATTTGCTAAAATTTCGTTCATTAAAATTAAAATTTTTTAAAAAATATACAAAAATCGAAGATAGTTTCATTTGAATTTTCTAAAATTTCGATCTTAAAAATTAAAATTTGTAAAAAAACGAAGAAATCGAAGATAATTTCGATTTAATTGGCTAAAATTTCGTTTATAAAAATTAAAATTTGTAAAAAAATCCAAAAAAATCGAAGATAGTTTCAATTAAATTTGCTAAAATTTCGTTCATAAAATAAAAATTTGTAAAAAAATCCAAAAAAATCGGAGATAGTTTAAATGAATTTGCAAAAATTTCGTTCATAAAAATAAAAATTTATAAAAAAATTCAAAAAATCGAAGGTAGTTTCGATTAAATTTGCTAAAATTTCGATCATAAAAATTAAAATTTGTAAAAAAACGAAAAAAATCGAAGATAATTTCGATTTAATTTGCTAAAATTTCGTTCATAAAAATTAAAATTTGTAAAAAAATCCCAAAAAATCGAAGATAGTTTCATTTGAATTTGCTAAAATTTCGTTCATAAAAATTAAAATTTGTAAAAAAATCCCAAAACATCGAAGATAGTTTCAATTGAATTTGCTAAAATTGCGTTCATAAAAATTAAAACTTGTAAAAAAATCCAAAAAAATCGAAGATAGTTTCAATTAAATTTGCTAAAATTTCGTTCATAAAAATTAAAATTTATAAAAAAATTAAAAAAAATCGAAGATAGTTTCAATTAAATTTGCTAAAATTTCGTTCATAAAAATAAAAATTTGTAAAAAAATCCAAAAAAATCGGAGATAGTTTCAATTAAATTTGCAAAAATTTCGTTCATAAAAATAAAAATTTGTAAAAAAATCCCAAAAAATCGAAGATAGTTTCAATTGAATTTGCTAAAATTTCGTTCATAAAAATTAAAATTATTAAAAAAATCCAAAAAAATCGAAGATAGTTTCAATTGAATTTGCTAAAATTTCGTTCATAAAAATTAAAATTTGTAAAAAAATCTAAAAAATCGAAGATAGTTTCAATTAAATTTGCTAAAATTTCGTTCATAAAAATTAAAACTTGTAAAAAATCCAAAAAATCGAAGATAGTTTCAATTAAATGTGCTAAAATTTCGTTCATAAAAATTAAAATTTGTAAAAAAATCTAAAAAAATCGAAGATAGTTTCAATTGAATTTGCTAAAATTTCGTTCATAAAAATTAAAATTTTTTAAAGATATACAAAAATCGAAGATAGTATCAATTGAATTTGCTAAAATTTCGTTCATAAAAATTAAAATTTGTAAAAAAATCCAAAAAATTCGGAGATAGTTTCAATTAAATTTGCAAAAATTTCGTTCATAAAAATAAAAATTTGTAAAAAAATTCAAAAAAATCGAAGATAGTTTCAATTAAATTTGCTAAAATTTCGTTCATAAAAATTAAAATTTGTAAAAAAATCCAAAAAAATCGAAGATAGTTTCAATTAAATTTGCTAAAATTTCGTTCATAAAAATTAAAATTTTTTAAAAAATATACAAAAATCGAAGATAGTTTCAATTGAATTTGCTAAAATTTCGATCATAAAAATTAAAATTTGTAAAAAATCCAAAAAAATCGAAGATAGTTCCGATTAAATTTGCTAAAATTTCGTTCGTAAAAATTAAAATTTGTAAAAAAATCCAAAAAAATCGAAGATAGTTTCAATTAAATTTGCTAAAATTTCGTTCATAAAAATAAAAATTTGTAAAAAAATTCAAAAAAATCGAAGATAGTTTCAATTAAATTTGCTAAAATATCGATCATAAAAATTAAAATTTGTAAAAAATCCAAAAAAATCAAAGATAGTTCCGATTAAATTTGCTAAAATTTCGTTCATAAAAATTAAAATTTGTAAAAAAATCCAAAAAAATCGAAGATAGTTTCAATTAAATTTGCTAAAATTTCGTTCATAAAAATTAAAATTTTTAAAAAAATCCACAAAAATCGAAGATTGTTTCAATTGAATTTGCTAAAATTTCTTTCATTAAAATTAAAATTTTTAAAAAAATCGAAGACAGTTTTCATTGAATTTGCTAAAATTTCGTTCATAAAAATTAAAATTTGTAAAAAAATCCAAAAAAATCGGAGATAGTTTCAATTAAATTTGCTCAAATTTCGTTCATAAAAATTAAAATTTGTAAAAAAAAACAATAAAATTGAAGATAGTTTCAATTAAATTTGCTAAAATTTCGTTCATAAAAATTAAAATTTTTAAAAAAATCCAAAAAAATCGTCGATAGTTTCAATTGAATTTGCTTAAATTTCGTTCATAAAAATTAAAATTTGTAAAAAAATCCAAAAAAATCGAAGATAGTTTCAATTGAATTTGCTAAAATTTCGTTCATAAAAATTAAAATTTGTAAAAAAATCGAAGATAGTTTCAATTAAATTTGCTAAAATTTCGTTCATAAAAATTAAAATTTGTAAAAAAATCCAAAAAAATCGAAGATAGTTTCAATTAAATTTGCTAAAATTTCGTTCATAAAAATTAAAATTTGTAAAAAAATCCAAAAAAATCGAAGATAGTTTCAATTAAATTTGCTTAAATTTCGTTCATAAAAATTAAAATTTGTAAAAAATCCAAAAAAATCGAAGATAGTTCCGATTAAATTTGCTAAAATTTCGTTCATAAAAATTAAAATTTGTAAAAAAAACCAATAAAATTGAAGATAGTTTCAATTAAATTTGCTAAAATTTCGATCATAAAAATTAAAAATTGTAAAAAAATCCAAAAAAATCGAAGATAGTTTCAATTAAATTTGCTAAAATTTCGTTCATAAAAATTAAAATTTGTAAAAAAATCCAAAAAAAATCGAAGATAGTTACAATTAAATTTGCATAAAAATTTCGTTCATAAAAATTAAAATTTTTTAAAAAATATACAAAAATCGAAGATAGTTTCAATTGAATTTGCTAAAATTTCGTTCATAAAAATTAAAATTTGTAAAAAAATCCAAAAAATTCGGAAATAGTTTCAATTAAATTTGCAAAAATTTCGTTCAGAAAAATAATAATTTGTAAAAAAATTCAAAAAAATCCAAGAAGTTTCAATTAAATTTGCTAAGATATCGATCATAAAAATTAAAATTTGTAAAAAATCCAAAAAAATCGAAGATTGTTTCGAATTAATTTGCTAAAATTTCGTTCATAAAAATTAAAATTTGTAAAAAAATCCAAAAAAATCGAAGATAGTTTCAATTAAATTTGCTAAAATTTCGTTCATAAAAATTAAAATTTGAAAAAAAATCGAAGACAGTTTCAATTGAATTTGCTAAAATTTCGTTCATAAAAATTAAAATTTGTAAACAATCAAAAAAAATCGAAGATAGTTTCAATTAAATTTGCTAAAATTTCGTTCATAAAAATTAAAATTTATAAAAAAATTAAAAAAAATCGAAGATAGTTGCAATTAAATTTGCTAAAATTTCGTTCATAAAAATAAAAATTTGTAAAAAAATCCAAAAAAATCGGAGATAGTTTCAATTAAATTTGCAAAAACTTCGTTCATAAAAATAAAAATTTGTTAAAAAATTCAAAAAAATCGAAGGTAGTTTCAATTAAATTTGCTAAAATTACGATCATAAAAATTAAAATTTGTAAAAAATCGAAAAAAATCGAAGATAATTTCGATTAAATTTGCTAAAATTTCGTTCATAAAAATTAAAATTTGTAAAAAAATCCAAAAAAATCGAAGATAGTTTCAATTAAATTTGCTAAAATTTCGTTCATAAAAATTAAAATTTGTAAAAAAATCCAAAAAAATCGAAGATAGTTTCAATTAAATTTGCTTAAATTTCGTTCATAAAAATTAAAATTTATAAAAAATCCAAAAAATCGAAGATAGTTCCGATTAAATTTGCTAAAATATCGATCATAAAAATTAAAATTTGTAAAAAATCCAAAAAAATCAAAGATAGTTCCGATTAAATTTGCTAAAATTTCGTTCATAAAAATTAAAATTTGTAAAAAAATCCAAAAAAATCGAAGATAGTTTCAATTGAATTTGCTAAAATTTCGTTCATAAAAATTAAAATTTGTAAAAAAATCTAAAAAATCGAAGATAGTTTCAATTAAATTTGCTAAAATTTCGTTCATAAAAATTAAAACTTGTAAAAAAATCCAAAAAAATCGAAGATAGTTTCAATTAAATGTGCTAAAATTTCGTTCATAAAAATTAAAATTTGTAAAAAAATCTAAAAAAATCGAAGATAGTTTCAATTAAATTTGCTAAAATTTCGTTCATAAAAATTAAATTTTTTTAAAGATATACAAAAATCGAAGATAGTATCAATTGAATTTGCTAAAATTTCGTTCATAAAAATTAAAATTTGTAAAAAAATCCAAAAAATTCGGAGATAGTTTCAATTAAATTTGCAAAAATTTCGTTCATAAAAATAAAAATTTGTAAAAAAATTCAAAAAAATCGAAGATAGTTTCAATTAAATTTGCTAAAATTTCGTTCATAAAAATTAAAATTTGTAAAAAAATCCAAAAAAATCGAAGATAGTTTCAATTAAATTTGCTAAAATTTCGTTCATAAAAATTAAAATTTTTTAAAAAATATACAAAAATCGAAGATAGTTTCAATTGAATTTGCTAAAATTTCGATCATAAAAATTAAAATTTGTAAAAAATCCAAAAAAATCGAAGATAGTTCCGATTAAATTTGCTAAAATTTCGTTCATAAAAATTCAAATTTGTAAAAAAATCCAAAAAAATCGAAGATAGTTTCAATTAAATTTGCTAAAATTTCGTTCATAAAAATAAAAATTTGTAAAAAAATTCAAAAAAATCGAAGATAGTTTCAATTAAATTTGCTAAAATATCGATCATAAAAATTAAAATTTGTAAAAAATCCAAAAAAATCAAAGATAGTTCCGATTAAATTTGCTAAAATTTCGTTCATAAAAATTAAAATTTGTAAAAAAATCCAAAAAAATCGAAGATAGTTTCAATTAAATTTGCTAAAATTTCGTTCATAAAAATTAAAATTTTTAAAAAAATCCACAAAAATCGAAGATTGTTTCAATTGAATTTGCTAAAATTTCTTTCATTAAAATTAAAATTTTTTAAAAAATCGAAGACAGTTTTCATTGAATTTGCTAAAATTTCGTTCATAAAAATTAAAATTTGTAAAAAAATCCAAAAAAATCGGAGATAGTTTCAATTAAATTTGCTCAAATTTCGTTCATAAAAATTAAAATTTGTAAAAAAAACCAATAAAATTGAAGATAGTTTCAATTAAATTTGCTAAAATTTCGTTCATAAAAATTAAAATTTGTAAAAAATCGAAAAAAATCGAAGATAATTTCGATTAAATTTGCTAAAATTTCGTTCATAAAAATTAAAATTTGTAAAAAAATCCAAAAAAATCGAAGATAGTTTCAATTAAATTTGCTAAAATTTCGTTCATAAAAATTAAAATTTGTAAAAAAATCCAAAAAAATCGAAGATAGTTTCAATTAAATTTGCTTAAATTTCGTTCATAAAAATTAAAATTTTTAAAAAATCCAAAAAAATCGAAGATAGTTCCGATTAAATTTGCTAAAATTTCGTTCATAAAAATTAAAATTTGTAAAAAAAACAATAAAATTGAAGATAGTTTCAATTAAATTTGCTAAAATTTCGTTCATAAAAATTAAAATTTGTAAAAAAATCCAAAAAAATCGAAGATAGTTTCAATTAAATTTGCTAAAATTTCGTTCATAAAAATTAAAATTTGTAAAAAAATCCAAAAAAAATCGAAGATAGTTACAATTAAATTTGCATAAAAATTTCGTTCATAAAAATTAAAATTTTTTAAAAAATATACAAAAATCGAAGATAGTTTCAATTGAATTTGCTAAAATTTCGTTCATAAAAATTAAAATTTGTAAAAAAATCCAAAAAATTCGGAAATAGTTTCAATTAAATTTGCAAAAATTTCGTTCAGAAAAATACTAATTTGTAAAAAAATTCAAAAAAATCCAAGAAGTTTCAATTAAATTTGCTAAGATATCGATCATAAAAATTAAAATTTGTAAAAAATCCAAAAAAATCGAAGATAGTTTCGAATTAATTTGCTAAAATTTCGTTCATAAAAATTAAAATTTGTAAAAAAATCCAAAAAAATCGAAGATAGTTTCAATTAAATTTGCTAAAATTTCGTTCATAAAAATTAAAATTTGAAAAAAAATCGAAGACAATTTCAATTGAATTTGCTAAAATTTCGTTCATAAAAATTAAAATTTGTAAAAAAATCCAAAAAAATCGGAGATAGTTTCAATTAAATTTGCAAAAATTTCGTTCATAAAAATAAAAATTTGTTAAAAAATTCAAAAAAATCGAAGGTAGTTTCAATTAAATTTGCTAAAATTACGATCATAAAAATTAAAATTTGTAAAAAATCGAAAAAAATCGAAGATAATTTCGATTAAATTTGCTAAAATTTCGTTCATAAAAATTAAAATTTGTAAAAAAATCCCAAAAAATCGAAGATAGTTTCCATTGAATTTGCTAAAATTTCGTTCATAAAAATTAAAATTTGTAAAAAAATCCAAAAAAATCGAAGATTGTTTCAATTGAATTTGCTAAAATTTCGTTCATAAAAATTAAAATTTGTAAAAAAATCCAAAAAAATCGAAGATTGTTTCAATTAAATTTGCTAAAATTTCGTTCATAAAAATTAAAATTTGTAAAAAAATCCAAAAAATTCGGAGATAGTTTCAATTGAATTTGCTAAAATTTCGTTCATAAAAATTAAAATTTATAAAAAAATAAAAAAAAATCGAAGATAGTTTCAATTAAATTTGCTAAAATTTCGTTCATAAAAATAAAAATTTGTAAAAAAATCCAAAAAAATCGGAGATAGTTTCAATTAAATTTGCAAAAATTTCGTTCATAAAAATAAAAATTTGTAAAAAAATTCAAAAAAATCGAAGGTAGTTTTAATTAAATTTGCTAAAATTTCGATCATAAAAATTAAAATTTTTAAAAAATCGAAGATAGTTTCAATTAAATTTGCTAAAATTTCGTTCATAAAAATTAAAATTTGTAAAAAAATCCAAAAAAATCGAAGATAGTTTCAATTAAATTTGCTTAAATTTCGTTCATAAAAATTAAAATTTATAAAAAATCCAAAAAATCGAAGATAGTTCCGATTAAATTTGCTAAAATATCGATCATAAAAATTAAAATTTGTAAAAAATCCAAAAAAATCAAAGATAGTTCCGATTAAATTTGCTAAAATTTCGTTCATAAAAATTAAAATTTGTAAAAAAATCCAAAAAAATCGAAGATAGTTTCAATTGAATTTGCTAAAATTTCGTTCATAAAAATTAAAATTTGTAAAAAAATCTAAAAAATCGAAGATAGTTTCAATTAAATTTGCTAAAATTTCGTTCATAAAAATTAAAACTTGTAAAAAAATCCAAAAAAATCGAAGATAGTTTCAATTAAATGTGCTAAAATTTCGTTCATAAAAATTAAAATTTGTAAAAAAATCTAAAAAAATCGAAGATAGTTTCAATTAAATTTGCTAAAATTTCGTTCATAAAAATTAAATTTTTTTAAAGATATACAAAAATCGAAGATAGTATCAATTGAATTTGCTAAAATTTCGTTCATAAAAATTAAAATTTGTAAAAAAATCCAAAAAATTCGGAGATAGTTTCAATTAAATTTGCAAAAATTTCGTTCATAAAAATAAAAATTTGTAAAAAAATTCAAAAAAATCGAAGATAGTTTCAATTAAATTTGCTAAAATTTCGTTCATAAAAATTAAAATTTGTAAAAAAATCCAAAAAAATCGAAGATAGTTTCAATTAAATTTGCTAAAATTTCGTTCATAAAAATTAAAATTTTTTAAAAAATATACAAAAATCGAAGATAGTTTCAATTGAATTTGCTAAAATTTCGATCATAAAAATTAAAATTTGTAAAAAATCCAAAAAAATCGAAGATAGTTCCGATTAAATTTGCTAAAATTTCGTTCATAAAAATTCAAATTTGTAAAAAAATCCAAAAAAATCGAAGATAGTTTCAATTAAATTTGCTAAAATTTCGTTCATAAAAATAAAAATTTGTAAAAAAATTCAAAAAAATCGAAGATAGTTTCAATTAAATTTGCTAAAATATCGATCATAAAAATTAAAATTTGTAAAAAATCCAAAAAAATCAAAGATAGTTCCGATTAAATTTGCTAAAATTTCGTTCATAAAAATTAAAATTTGTAAAAAAATCCAAAAAAATCGAAGATAGTTTCAATTAAATTTGCTAAAATTTCGTTCATAAAAATTAAAATTTTTAAAAAAATCCACAAAAATCGAAGATTGTTTCAATTGAATTTGCTAAAATTTCTTTCATTAAAATTAAAATTTTTTAAAAAATCGAAGACAGTTTTCATTGAATTTGCTAAAATTTCGTTCATAAAAATTAAAATTTGTAAAAAAATCCAAAAAAATCGGAGATAGTTTCAATTAAATTTGCTCAAATTTCGTTCATAAAAATTAAAATTTGTAAAAAAAACCAATAAAATTGAAGATAGTTTCAATTAAATTTGCTAAAATTTCGTTCATAAAAATTAAAATTTGTAAAAAATCGAAAAAAATCGAAGATAATTTCGATTAAATTTGCTAAAATTTCGTTCATAAAAATTAAAATTTGTAAAAAAATCCAAAAAAATCGAAGATAGTTTCAATTAAATTTGCTAAAATTTCGTTCATAAAAATTAAAATTTGTAAAAAAATCCAAAAAAATCGAAGATAGTTTCAATTAAATTTGCTTAAATTTCGTTCATAAAAATTAAAATTTTTAAAAAATCCAAAAAAATCGAAGATAGTTCCGATTAAATTTGCTAAAATTTCGTTCATAAAAATTAAAATTTGTAAAAAAAACAATAAAATTGAAGATAGTTTCAATTAAATTTGCTAAAATTTCGTTCATAAAAATTAAAATTTGTAAAAAAATCCAAAAAAATCGAAGATAGTTTCAATTAAATTTGCTAAAATTTCGTTCATAAAAATTAAAATTTGTAAAAAAATCCAAAAAAAATCGAAGATAGTTACAATTAAATTTGCATAAAAATTTCGTTCATAAAAATTAAAATTTTTTAAAAAATATACAAAAATCGAAGATAGTTTCAATTGAATTTGCTAAAATTTCGTTCATAAAAATTAAAATTTGTAAAAAAATCCAAAAAATTCGGAAATAGTTTCAATTAAATTTGCAAAAATTTCGTTCAGAAAAATACTAATTTGTAAAAAAATTCAAAAAAATCCAAGAAGTTTCAATTAAATTTGCTAAGATATCGATCATAAAAATTAAAATTTGTAAAAAATCCAAAAAAATCGAAGATAGTTTCGAATTAATTTGCTAAAATTTCGTTCATAAAAATTAAAATTTGTAAAAAAATCCAAAAAAATCGAAGATAGTTTCAATTAAATTTGCTAAAATTTCGTTCATAAAAATTAAAATTTGAAAAAAAATCGAAGACAATTTCAATTGAATTTGCTAAAATTTCGTTCATAAAAATTAAAATTTGTAAAAAAATCCAAAAAAATCGGAGATAGTTTCAATTAAATTTGCAAAAATTTCGTTCATAAAAATAAAAATTTGTTAAAAAATTCAAAAAAATCGAAGGTAGTTTCAATTAAATTTGCTAAAATTACGATCATAAAAATTAAAATTTGTAAAAAATCGAAAAAAATCGAAGATAATTTCGATTAAATTTGCTAAAATTTCGTTCATAAAAATTAAAATTTGTAAAAAAATCCCAAAAAATCGAAGATAGTTTCCATTGAATTTGCTAAAATTTCGTTCATAAAAATTAAAATTTGTAAAAAAATCCAAAAAAATCGAAGATTGTTTCAATTGAATTTGCTAAAATTTCGTTCATAAAAATTAAAATTTGTAAAAAAATCCAAAAAAATCGAAGATTGTTTCAATTAAATTTGCTAAAATTTCGTTCATAAAAATTAAAATTTGTAAAAAAATCCAAAAAATTCGGAGATAGTTTCAATTGAATTTGCTAAAATTTCGTTCATAAAAATTAAAATTTATAAAAAAATAAAAAAAAATCGAAGATAGTTTCAATTAAATTTGCTAAAATTTCGTTCATAAAAATAAAAATTTGTAAAAAAATCCAAAAAAATCGGAGATAGTTTCAATTAAATTTGCAAAAATTTCGTTCATAAAAATAAAAATTTGTAAAAAAATTCAAAAAAATCGAAGGTAGTTTTAATTAAATTTGCTAAAATTTCGATCATAAAAATTAAAATTTTTAAAAAATCGAAGATAATTTCGATTAAATTTGCTAAAATTTCGTTCATAAAAATTAAAATTTGTAAAAAAATCCCAAAAAATCGAAGATAGTTTCAATTGAATTTGCTAAAATTTCGTTCATAAAAATTAAAATTTGTAAAAAAATCGAAGATAGTTTAAATTCAATTTGCTAAAATTTCGTTCATAAAAATTAAAATTTGTAAAAAATCCAAAAAATCGAAGATAGTTTCAATTAAATTTGCTAAAATTTCGTTCATAAAAATTAAAATATTTAAAAAAATCCTAAAAAATCGAAGATAGTTTCAATTGAATTAGCTAAAATTTCGTTCATAAAAATTAAAATTTGTAAAAAAATCCAAAAAATCGAAGATAGTTTCAATTAAATTTGCTAAAATTTCGTTCATAAAAATTAAAACTTGTAAAAAAATCCAAAAAAATCGAAGATAGTTTCAATTAAATTTGCTAAAATTTCGTTCATTAAAATTAAAATTTTTTAAAAAATATACAAAAATCGAAGATAGTTTCAATTGAATTTGCTAAAATTTCGATCATAAAAATTAAAATTTGTAAAAAAACGAAAAAAATCGAAGATAATTTCGATTTAATTGGCTAAAATTTCGTTCATAAAAATTAAAATTTGTAAAAAAATCCAAAAAAATCGAAGATAGTTTCAATTAAATTTGCTAAAATTTCGTTCATAAAAATTAAAATTTATAAAAAAATTAAAAAAAATCGAAGATAGTTTCAATTAAATTTGCTAAAATTTCGTTCATAAAAATAAAAATTTGTAAAAAAATCCAAAAAAATCGGAGATAGTTTCAATTAAATTTGCAAAAATTTCGTTCATAAAAATAAAAATTTGTAAAAAAATCCCAAAAAATCGAAGATAGTTTCAATTGAATTTGCTAAAATTTCGTTCATAAAAATTAAAATTATTAAAAAAATCCAAAAAAATCGAAGATAGTTTCAATTGAATTTGCTAAAATTTCGTTCATAAAAATTAAAATTTGTAAAAAAATCTAAAAAATCGAAGATAGTTTCAATTAAATTTGCTAAAATTTCGTTCATAAAAATTAAAACTTGTAAAAAAATCCAAAAAAATCGAAGATAGTTTCAATTAAATGTGCTAAAATTTCGTTCATAAAAATTAAAATTTGTAAAAAAATCTAAAAAAATCGAAGATAGTTTCAATTAAATTTGCTAAAATTTCGTTCATTAAAATTAAAATTTGTAAAAAAATCCAAAAAAATCGAAGATAGTTTCAATTAAATTTGCTAAAATTTCGTTCATAAAAATTAAAATTTTTTAAAAAATATACAAAAATCGAAGATAGTTTCAATTGAATTTGCTAAAATTTCGCTCATAAAAATTAAAATTTGTAAAAAATCCAAAAAAATCGAAGATGGTTCCGATTAAATTTGCTAAAATTTCGTTCATAAAAATTAAAATTTGTAAAAAAATCCAAAAAAATCGAAGATAGTTTCAATTAAATTTGCTAACATTTCGTTCAATAAAAATTAAAATTTGTAAAAAAATCAAAAAAAAATCGAAGATAGTTTCAATTAAATTTGCTAAAATTTCGTTCATAAAAATTAAAATTTGTAAAAAAATCCAAAAAAATCGGGGATAGTTTCAATTAAATTTGCTAAAATTTCGTTCATAAAAATTAAAATTTGTAAAAAAATTCAAAAAAATCGAATATAGTTTCAATTAAATTTGCTAAAATTTCGTTCATAAAAATTAAAATTTGTAAAAAAATCCAAAAAAATCGAAGACAGTTTCAGTTAAATTTGCCAAAATTTCGTTCATAAAAATTAAAATTTGTAAAAAAATCGAAGACAGTTTCAATTAAATTTGCTAAAATTTCGTTCATAAAAATTAAAATTTGTAAAAAAATCCAAAAAATCGAAGATAGTTTCAATTACATTTGTTAAAATTTCGTTCATAAAAATTAAAATTTTTAAAAAAATCCTAAAAAATCGAAGATAGTTTCAATTGAATTAGCTAAAATTTCGTTCATAAAAATTAAAATTTGTAAAAAAATCCAAAAAATCGAAGATAGTTTCAATTAAATTTGCTAAAATTTCGTTCGTAAAAATTAAAACTTGTAAAAAAATCAAAAAAAAATCGAAGATAGTTTCAATTAAATTTGCTAAAATTTCGTTCATTAAAATTAAAATTTTTTAAAAAATATACAAAAATCGAAGATACTTTCAATTGAATTTGCTAAAATTTCGATCATAAAAATTAAAATTTGTAAAAAATCCAAAAAAATCGAAGATAGTTCCGATTAAATTTGCTAAAATTTCGTTCATAAAAATTAAAATTTGTAAAAAAATCCAAAAAAATCGAAGATAGTTTCTACTAAATTTGCTAAAATTTCGTTCATAAAAATTAAAATTTGTAAAAAAATCCAAAAAAATCGAAGATAGTTTCAATTAAATTTGCTAAAATTTCGTTCATAAAAATTAAAATTTTTAAAAAAATCCAAAAAAATCGAAGATAGTTTCAATTGAATTTGCTAAAATTTCGTTCATAAAAATTAAAATTTGTAAAAAAATCCAAAAAAATCGAAGATAGTTTAAATTCAATTTGCTAAAATTTCGTCCATAAAAATTAAAATTTGTAAAAAATCCAAAAAAATCAAAGATAGTTCCGATTAAATTTGCTAAAATTTCGTTCATAAAAACTAAAATTTATAAAAAAATTAAAAAAAATCGAAGATAGTTTCAATTAAATTTGCTAAAATTTCGTTCATAAAAATAAAAATTTGTAAAAAAATCCAAAAAAATCGGAGATAGTTTCAATTAAATTTGCAAAAATTTCGTTCATAAAAATAAAAATTTGTAAAAAAATCCCAAAAAATCGAAGATAGTTTCAATTGAATTTGCTAAAATTTCGTTCATAAAAATTAAAATTATTAAAAAAATCCAAAAAAATCGAAGATAGTTTCAATTGAATTTGCTAACATTTCGTTCATAAAAATTAAAATTTGTAAAAAAATCTAAAAAATCGAAGATAGTTTCAATTAAATTTGCTAAAATTTCGTTCATAAAAATTAAAACTTGTAAAAAAATCCAAAAAAATCGAAGATAGTTTCAATTAAATGTGCTAAAATTTCGTTCATAAAAATTAAAATTTGTAAAAAAATCTAAAAAAATCGAAGATAGTTTCAATTAAATTTGCTAAAATTTCGTTCATAAAAATTAAAATTTTTTAAAGATATACAAAAATCGAAGATAGTATCAATTGAATTTGCTAAAATTTCGTTCATAAAAATTAAAACTTGTAAAAAATCCAAAAAAATCGAAGATAGTTTCAATTAAATGTGCTAAAATTTCGTTCATAAAAATTAAAATTTGTAAAAAAATCTAAAAAAATCGAAGATAGTTTCAATTGAATTTGCTAAAATTTCGTTCATAAAAATTAAAATTTTTTAAAGATATACAAAAATCGAAGATAGTATCAATTGAATTTGCTAAAATTTCGTTCATAAAAATTAAAATTTGTAAAAAAATCCAAAAAATTCGGAGATAGTTTCAATTAAATTTGCAAAAAATTCGTTCATAAAAATAAAAATTTGTAAAAAAATTCAAAAAAATCGAAGATAGTTTCAATTAAATTTGCTAAAATTTCGTTCATAAAAATTAAAATTTGTAAAAAAATCCAAAAAAATCGAAGATAGTTTCAATTAAATTTGCTAAAATTTCGTTCATAAAAATTAAAATTTTTTAAAAAATATACAAAAATCGAAGATAGTTTCAATTGAATTTGCTAAAATTTCGATCATAAAAATTAAAATTTGTAAAAAATCCATAAAAATCGAAGATAGTTCCGATTAAATTTGCTAAAATTTCGTTCATAAAAATTAAAATTTGTAAAAAAATCCAAAAAAATCGAAGATAGTTTCAATTAAATTTGCTAAAATTTCGTTCATAAAAATAAAAATTTGTAAAAAAATTCAAAAAAATCGAAGATAGTTTCAATTAAATTTGCTAAAATATCGATCATAAAAATTAAAATTTGTAAAAAATCCAAAAAAATCAAAGATAGTTCCGATTAAATTTGCTAAAATTTCGTTCATAAAAATTAAAATTTGTAAAAAAATCCAAAAAAATCGAAGATAGTTTCAATTAAATTTGCTAAAATTTCGTTCATAAAAATTAAAATTTTTAAAAAAATCCACAAAAATCGAAGATTGTTTCAATTGAATTTGCTAAAATTTCTTTCATTAAAATTAAAATTTTTAAAAAAATCGAAGACAGTTTTCATTGAATTTGCTAAAATTTCGTTCATAAAAATTAAAATTTGTAAAAAAATCAAAAAAAATCGGAGATAGTTTCAATTAAATTTGCTCAAATTTCGTTCATAAAAATTAAAATTTGTAAAAAAAACCAATAAAATTGAAGATAGTTTCAATTAAATTTGCTAAAATTTCGTTCATAAAAATTAAAATTTTTAAAAAAATCCACAAAAATCGAAGATTGTTTCAATTGAATTTGCTAAAATTTCTTTCATTAAAATTAAAATTTTTAAAAAAATCGAAGACAGTTTTCATTGAATTTGCTAAAATTTCGTTCATAAAAATTAAAATTTGTAAAAAATCCAAAAAAATCGAAGATAGTTCCGATTAAATTTGCTAAAATTTCGTTCATAAAAATTAAAATTTGTAAAAAAAACCAATAAAATTGAAGATAGTTTCAATTAAATTTGCTAAAATTTCGATCATAAAAATTAAAAATTGTAAAAAAATCCAAAAAAATCGAAGATAGTTTCAATTAAATTTGCTAAAATTTCGTTCATAAAAATTAAAATTTATAAAAAAATTAAAAAAAATCGAAGATAGTTGCAATTAAATTTGCTAAAATTTCGTTCATAAAAATAAAAATTTGTAAAAAAATCCAAAAAAATCGGAGATAGTTTCAATTAAATTTGCAAAAACTTCGTTCATAAAAATAAAAATTTGTTAAAAAATTCAAAAAAATCGAAGGTAGTTTCAATTAAATTTGCTAAAATTACGATCATAAAAATTAAAATTTGTAAAAAATCGAAAAAAATCGAAGATAATTTCGATTAAATTTGCTAAAATTTCGTTCATAAAAATTAAAATTTGTAAAAAAATCCAAAAAAATCGAAGATAGTTTCAATTAAATTTGCTAAAATTTCGTTCATAAAAATTAAAATTTGTAAAAAAATCCAAAAAAATCGAAGATAGTTTCAATTAAATTTGCTTAAATTTCGTTCATAAAAATTAAAATTTGTAAAAAATCCAAAAAAATCGAAGATAGTTCCGATTAAATTTGCTAAAATATCGATCATAAAAATTAAAATTTGTAAAAAATCCAAAAAAATCAAAGATAGTTCCGATTAAATTTGCTAAAATTTCGTTCATAAAAATTAAAATTTGTAAAAAAATCCAAAAAAATCGAAGATAGTTTCAATTGAATTTGCTAAAATTTCGTTCATAAAAATTAAAATTTGTAAAAAAATCTAAAAAATCGAAGATAGTTTCAATTAAATTTGCTAAAATTTCGTTCATAAAAATTAAAACTTGTAAAAAAATCCAAAAAAATCGAAGATAGTTTCAATTAAATGTGCTAAAATTTCGTTCATAAAAATTAAAATTTGTAAAAAAATCTAAAAAAATCGAAGATAGTTTCAATTAAATTTGCTAAAATTTCGTTCATAAAAATTAAATTTTTTTAAAGATATACAAAAATCGAAGATAGTATCAATTGAATTTGCTAAAATTTCGTTCATAAAAATTAAAATTTGTAAAAAAATCCAAAAAATTCGGAGATAGTTTCAATTAAATTTGCAAAAATTTCGTTCATAAAAATAAAAATTTGTAAAAAAATTCAAAAAAATCGAAGATAGTTTCAATTAAATTTGCTAAAATTTCGTTCATAAAAATTAAAATTTGTAAAAAAATCCAAAAAAATCGAAGATAGTTTCAATTAAATTTGCTAAAATTTCGTTCATAAAAATTAAAATTTTTTAAAAAATATACAAAAATCGAAGATAGTTTTGTTACATGGGCCCTTCAGGTCCATCCCGTGCTTGCTGTCATCGCGTCATTTTCTTTCGGGAAGGCGATTCAGCGGAATCGCCTCACGTGTAAGAATCACGTTGTGCTGAGCCCGTAGCAACAGCGGTTGGGACAACGACCGCGCTCGGCCCAAGCCCCGGTTATTTCGCAATAATCGAGGAATTAGCGAACCAAGCAACAGCTGCCGACGGGGCAGTTTCCCCCATTCCTGGGGACTGTCGGAGGTTCGGCCCGCGATCGAGAGCCGCGGAAGAGAGATTCTGATTCGGGAGCTCGAGCTAGGAAGTTGCGACGGGCCAGAGGGCCGTCTAGATACCGCGACCACGTCTCCGCGTAGATTCCGCGAAGTACGAACGGCCGATAGTAATTCGTACAAGGGTAACTCCATCCGACACACCGAGAACGGCCTAGCCGGGAGAGCCCTTGCGCGTCAATCGTGACCGACGTAGGAGCGCGTAGAAGAACGACGTTTAGAGATAGTGAGGTACAACGGACCCAGGTCACCAACTTCCGAGTGCCATCCGAGAGCACCGCGAGCGACCACGACCCACTCTAGGTTGAACGACTTACACAGCGAGCGAAACGCTAGACGGCAAGCGTGCCGTGCGATATTCGACCGACACCCGAGCGCACAGCGATAACAGGGACGGAGCGCCGTCCCTAGGGTATGTTCTAACTATTACTTTAATATTTACGTCAAGAATATATTTCAATCTATTGTTTTTCCCTTGAATTCCGTGTGACCATTGCTTCAACCCCCTTTACTTCCTATCCTTCATGGTAAGTATAGTCAAGGCGTGCTTTAGCACCTCGACAGAGCAACGAACCCCGTGGATCATCCTAGCCGCTCAGGGCGATTCACAAAAGTCCCTTCAGGACGTAACAAACTGGTGTCAGAAGTGGGATTTTATTCCCTTATATACATACTAATTATACATTTAAAAGAGAGCGCGTCGTCGCTACATAGCGCGACCCGCCGTAATTTTATCTGCTCGTAACTTGACTATACTTCCTACTACTCAAGATCCTTTCCAGAGCATTGTATAGCAATGACGGGTGGTATTTTGAGATCTCCCCCTTTATCACAGACTTCCAATTCCCAGATACCTGAGACAGCCCCTCCTATACCCCCTCCTCACTTACCGACGTTGTCAAGCAATAGACTATCGTTCGGCCCACGGACGAACGACCTAGAAATGTCTGCATTAGACGTATGGCGTTCCCGAGAGGATGAGGAGAGAGTGTATCGGGCGCTTGACAGCATCCCCCGTTTCGACCCTGATTTGGTAACCTTAGAGGACTTCGCTGCCTCAATACAGAGAGCTTCACAGCGAGTACCGCCCGGTCAAGAGGAAAGATTTTTGACCGAGTTAATATATAAACTAAAAGATCCAATTAGATACTATGTCGAAGGGAAAAGCTGTCAAAGCGTGGCCGATCTGCTCTCCCTTCTAAGAGTCCGATATTCCCCCTGCCGCGGTTATGAGGAGCTCCGGCTGGAACTCGAACGTATAAGCATGTTTCCCCGCGAGCGTTTAATAGACTTTATCCACCGCGTCAGCCGCTTGTACAGACAGGTAATCGTAAGAGCGAAGGAATTGATTGGAGAGAATGTCGAGAAGACTATGAAGGACGTGGAGCGATTGGCCCGGACCTCATTTATCACCGCGCTACCTCAAAGAATTTCAACTAAAGTAGCATTGTCCAACCCCGAATCATTGGATGACGCGTTCGATTTAGCGTTGCACATACAAAGACGGGAACAAGAATTGTCCGGTTTGCCGCGCGATGACGCGCGCGGGTGCACGCAGAACGCGCGTCCCCCGTCACCGTATGACCCTCAGCGTACATGGACCGAATGGAGACAGCCGTACGAAAATGACTCGTACGGCGATTATCCTTCTCCGTACTCCGCTTATAGCTCCCCCCGCTACAGGGACGAATATTATCGGGAGCCGTATTATCGCGATCCGACGCCGGAGCGCCTTCCAACGACCTTGCTGACGAGGCAAGGCGAACGCCCGGTGGACTACGAACGCCGACCGAGTGCTCCCCGTGGAAGAGGAGCGCGCGGCAGACCTTGGAATAATAGGCAGGCACGACCTCGCGACTCTAGATTGTACCACCCTCGCGAATCTCGCGGATATGAATCTCCTCAACCGGAAAGATATGAACCCCCTCGCGAATCTCGCGGACATGAACCTCCTCGCGAATCGCGGACATATGAAAACCGAGATCCGCAAAGATCGGCGGAACGTGATATTACCCCTGAGAACAGCAATCATTTAAACTCCCAGCGCGCCCGCCCGTCCAACCGGAACGAGGCGGGCGGGTCCTCCTCGCAGGCCCAAAGACCACCTCAAAGCCAGAGCCCTCAACGACGCTCCTACGAGCAGACTCCCCCCGCATCCGGGTCAAGGCCGAACAGTTGGAGAACGGTGAGGGAGAATTTATCGTAGACACGGGCTCCGCGTTGAATCTGTTAGAAATCGGGTCTGCAAGCTCTAAAGCCCGGGTTTTAAGTACTGCCCCCCTCGAAATCACCGGTTTAAACGGGAAGGTTTTGACTTTAGGGACGACCGTCTTGAAAATTAACGGTAGCTGGGCATTATTCCACGTAATACGTATGCCCCATTTACCTAAAGGGATAGCGGGTCTCGTCGGGAGCCCATATCTGCTCCAGGAGGAGGCCATCGTCTCCTACCACCAGCGGACGATGGTAACCGCGAAACACCCGATCAGTCCCATAATTTTTTCCAACTTTGAAGAACTAGAGGGTACATTAAATGGTTATAAGCAGTGCCACCAAGACTATCTGGCACGCTTAAGTGAATCAGAGACCAACACGAACGAAATAAACATTTGCCTCCCTAAAGATAGTGACTCTCCCGAAGAGAACGAACGGGATTGCCCTTCCCCTTTTTTCGGAGAAGAATTCGACGCTAACGACGAGCTAGATCTGGGAGAATACCAAATTGAGCAAAAACCTCACGAGGAACGATTACAACATATAGTCGAAACACTGAAATTGGAAGAATTAGACGCGGAACCGCGTCAGACAATCGAAGACTTGGTTGTAAGGTATTCGGATAGATTTTTCGTACCAGGGGACCCGCTCGGCGGAACAACATCGATAGAACACACCATTCCGGTGACCGATCCTACACCCACATTCATCAGACAATATCCTCATTCCCCGCTGCTGGACGAAGAAATAGCCAAACAAACGCACAACCTGGAGGAGCTGGGGATAATCGCTCCTTCGTCGTCACCGCATAATTCACCCTTGCACGTGGTCGAGAAAAAGACAGGAGAGGACGGAAAGAAACGATGGAGGGTTGTAGCAGACTTCCGAATTTTGAACGCGAAAACGATTGATGACCGTTTTCCCTTACCGCGAATCACGGACATTCTCGATAGATTAGGTGGAGCCAAATATTTCTCAGTTTTCGATTTAGCAAACGGTTTCCACCAAATCCCTATGGCTCCAGAGGACCGTGCAAAAACCGCGTTTACCACCCCCGACGGACACTACGAATACCTCCGCATGCCTTTCGGATTAAAGAATGCCCCGGCTACTTTTCAGCGTTTAATGAACCACGTTTTGGGAGGACTAATTGGAAAGGAGTTATTCGTTTATTTAGATGACGTAGTCGTATATTCGTCTACACTCGCGGAGCACGAGCAACGACTCGAGACTTTCTTCGAACGCTTACGAGTACATAACTTAACCTTACAAACGGAAAAGGCCAAATTCCTGAAGGACAAGGTCATATACCTGGGCCATATAATAGCGGCTGACGGAGTAAGACCCAACCCCGAAAAGATCAGGGCCGTCGCCGCCTTCCCCGTACCAAAAAACCGGAAAAATTTGAAACAATTCTTGGGTCTAGTAAATTACTATCGGCGGTTTATCCCCGACATGGCTAAACGCGCTAAACCTCTCACAAGTTTAACTACCCCGAAAATTCCATTCTATTGGTCAGAAAAACATCAAGAAAGTTTCGAAGACCTACGCCAGTCGCTCTGCAAAGAGCCGGTCTTACGTTACCCCGATTTTGATGAACCTTTCATCATTACAACAGATGCTTCCGACGTAGCAGTAGGCGCGATTTTAAGTCAGGGCAAGATAGGCGAAGACCCGCCAATAGCGTACGCCTCCCAGGTACTTAATCCCTGCCAAGAAAATTACTCGACCACAGAAAAGGAGTGCCTAGCGATAGTTTATGCTGTAAAACAATTTCGGACGTACATATATGGACGGAAATTCTCCTTGGTGACCGATCACCGGCCACTCCAATGGTTATTCTCGATAAAAGATCCGGTATCGCGACTTGCTCGCTGGAGAATCACGCTCGCCGATTATGACTACGAAATCATTTATAAACCCGGCCGCGTAAATGCCAACGCGGATGCACTGTCACGAAACCCGGTATCGCACGCTTTCCCGACTATTCACAGGGAAATATCGCCGAATACCGATAATGAAGGAATAGGAGCGCGAGTACAGGCACGTCGTCAAGCCATGCCACGACCGAATTACGAAGAACCCCCGTCGTTTATAGACGATTCCACAATAATCGAAGATAATACAGACGGTATAGAGAGCAGAGCCAACTCTACCGTTCTGGACACAGCGGAAGAACGAACGGGAATGCCCGAATTCCTGGACGAAGACGAAGATCAGGAGCAATCACTCATGGATTCCACTTTCGGAAGCAATGAATCGCTTACAGGTCCGCTTACCGAGCAAGAAATCACCATCCTAAAGAGTCTGGATGAGGAGTACCCTCCTAGAAAAGAAGAGGAAGGACTTGGTCACCACGAGTTCGAAAATTGGGAAGAGGAGTACTCCCCCATGATAACCGAAGGGCCCTATGCAGGCCAATATACGCACGACCAACTCGCCTTCTTGAAGAGCCTTGACGAGCCACCCCGCTGGGAATACGTAGAAGGAGACAATTTAGACCAGACCGTTCGAAGCATTGATACTCCCTTAGGCCCATCCACCGAGATGGAAATTATCATCGCGAAGAGTCCCACCGGAAAAGAGGAGGAAACATCAAGTCCCCTCGAAAACGCTAGCCCCCCGAAGACCAAACCACAAACAGTCCCACAGAAGAGAGTGTCTTGGGGCGTGCCTCTGCACGAAGAAGCCCTGAACGTACCACAATCAACTATGATTTGTCCGGAGGGAGAGACACCGGACGAATTAAAAGATCAATCGCCTCCTAAAGAAATGTCGAACACGAGTCCAAGACCCTACATAACCAAGATGTCTGACTCATCGGAACGATACGGAGTAACCCCCGAGCCATTCACCGGCCCTTCGAGTTTTCGGCAAAAAATACGAGAATCATTTGAATACCGGGGAAACGCAAAGGACACCTCGGAACGTGAAATCCAACCAATGCAATGCGAAGTGGAAATCGTAAAGACTACGCTTGCATCCTCTCCAGACAACTATGCTCATTTTATATCATCAGATGGAATATTAACCAGCCCAATTTGCAAAACTTTAAAAGCTATAGGACTTCTCGACGAAACAAAATTATTATCAGAAGAATTAATCAGAAATCGCGTAATAATCACCCGTAATGAAGAAGGAAAAATTTTTAGCATTGTAGGAGCTAGCAACTTCTACCATGAAATAGGAGAAGCGGATCTGGCATCAGCACTAACAGCGCTCAAGGACGCAGCGGAAACCGAACGCGTCCGCTCGCTTCGAATAGCGGCGCATGGCGAAACCCTACACCGATTCGACGCTGAAACGCTGCAGCGACATTCCAAAATTATTTTCAAACGGACGCCCATCACTATTCAAATCTGCACCGGCGAAGTTCAACAACCTCCGGATAATGAACGGGAGAAAATTATCCGCCACTATCATGAAAGCCTGATAGGAGGCCATAAGGGTGTGACAAAAACGTTCCGACGCATACGCAGCTTATTCGATTGGCCGCGCTTACGCAGAGACGTGGAGGATTTTGTGCGAAGTTGCCAGAGCTGCCAGGAACAAAAGCTCGTCCGAATTAAAACTCGGGAACCGATGCTAATCACAGATACGCCTGCACGGCCCTTCGATAAAGTGGCCTTGGACACTGTAGGACCGCTGCCCCCCACCCCTAGCGGAAACCGCCACGTACTTACAATGCAATGTCAATTATCTAAATTCTGTATGGCTGTGCCATTACCAGATATACGAGCCTGTACCGTGGCCGATGCGTTATCACGCTACTTTATCGCGATCTTCGGTGCGCCGCGCGCAATCTTAACGGACCGCGGAACGAGCTTTATTAATAACACAATACAGGGAATAGCTCAAACATTCAAAATTAAACACGTAACCACGTCAGGATATCGACCTCAGACTAATGGTTCCCTAGAAAGAAGTCATATTGTCCTAACAGAATACCTAAAACACTACATGGAAAGACACGAAGACTGGGACCTGCTCCTCCCGTTCGCTATGTATTCCTACAACACCTCGGTACACGAAGCAACAAAATTCACTCCATACGAGGTGGTTTTCGGACAATTAGCTCGAGATCCGTTTACGCCTATGTCCCGTGAAGAGCTACTAACGTACCCGACCTACGTACAAAATTTGATAGAGCGTTTAGATGAAATCCGAAGGACTACGCGATCAAATTTAGACACAAGCAAATCACGTTCAAAAATAATTTACGACCGTAAAAGTAATCAAGTCACATTCGCGGTAAACGACCTCGTTTATGTACAAAAGGAACCTCGACTCCATAAGTTCGATCCCCATTACGCAGGCCCCTATAAAATAAAAGCAATCACCGAACAAAATAATGCGATATTACTTACGGATGAGGGTCAACAGATAATCAAACATTTCGACAAATTGAAACATGCTTATGTTAAAGATAAACCGCCTTGACGTTGATAGAGCGTATTCAATGTGGTTTAAGCTTACAACGGACCAGCAGGAGGGCTCATCTAAGCCAATCCTCATAACCAAGGTCCCACACTCCGAAAATCGAATCCCTTTCCTTAATCTCACTTGTTTTTCGTACAATTACTTAAAACAATAGAATTCCCACCCTTTCCTTAATCTCACTTGTTTTTCGTATTTGCAGTAGACATTTACTTAAAACAATAGAATTCCCACCCTTTCCTTAATCTCACTTGTTTTTCGTATTTGCAGTAGACAATTACTTAAAACAATAGAATTCCCCGCGTAAGAAGTTTCGGAGAACCAAGTACTACAGTCACCATGGACGGACGTGGCCTCCTACTATTCACGTTCTTATGGATAAGCGTTGCCAGTAACGTCATAGATGGGGACTACAAAATATCATCGCTGAACCCCAACCCGGGATTGTACTATGAAAAAATCCGACCTCTCCGCGTATTTCACACCCAATGGAGACTGGTCACGGGTATTGGAGTCACCGACATACTGACCTCGCGACCACGAACCCAACCCCAGATCGACAGAATGAAAGCGTTATGCACAGCATATAACTGGACGTCTTGCCCGGCCGATGCCCTTAACACGGCCCTGCAACGAAAACTCCTCGATGCCAAACGATATGAAGATTTGCTACTCAGCATGTTAGGGAAGCCACAGCTCTCCCGTACCAAGCGATCGGTACCATTAGGATTCATCGGATCGTTAAGCAAAGCCCTTTTCGGAACCCTGGACAGCGATGATGCGCAATATTATAACAAGGAAATAGACAAACTTTATAAAGACCAAAATCATCTCGCAGAATTGTTAGGAAATCAGACACACATTATAAAATCGGAATTTCAGGATATACACGAGACACTTCATACTGTAACGGGCTCCATACGAAATATGGGCGATAGAATTAAGGAAATAGCGTCGGGTGTCCGTCAATTAGACGATCGCGAAGCAAAAATAGAATTGGAATTGGCCTTGTCGTCGTGGACATTCCTAATGACCAGGCACGTGGACGAATACGTGACCGCGCTAATTGTAATTACGGACGCGCTCACGTTTGCGAAACTTGGTATCTTACATCCGGCCGTTCTTTCACCCAGCCAGCTAGCGCAAACTTGTGAAAGAATTCGCGAAACTACTCCGTACGAATTCCCGCTGACCTCTGAAGAATTAAATTCCGAACAGCTACAAGGGGTGACTAAATTAAACGTAGTATATTCACAAGGCCGAATCATCTTGTCACTCGACATACCTTTACTTGACCAAATTCCCTTTGACCTCTATTACCTTCAACCATGCCCTTCATTTCAATTAATATCGACCAATGTCTCTACCCCAATATTTATAAAACCAAGAACAACATACTTAGCAATCAGCCGTATTAACTCCCAATACTTCATGCCCGACGAGAAGTACATAACAGGTTGCAGGAATCACCCCAGGATGTATATGTGCGAACTCAGCCTACCACTCCAGGACTTGGAAAAAGCACCAAGCTGTGAGACGGATGCTTTATTAAAACCACAAAACATCAAGTGGCATAGCTGCAACATTCAAGCCCTTCCTGGAAGCCGAACCTTCCTCAAGAAAATGAACACACCGAACACCTGGTTATATTCCATTAAGGACACCCTGGCACTGCAGGTTCGATGCCACAAGCATGCAGCCGGCTACGAAGTGTTGCAGGGGGCAGGAATATTTCAACTCAAGAGGGATTGTGAGGCCAAAATCGGGACTGATCAGATTTGGGCATCCGGAGTAGATACCGAGGCATTAACGACTATCTACAAACCATCTATCGGCATAAACATCTCAGACATCCTGCCAACTCTCACGGAACATCACGTGAAAATTTTAACAAACTATCAAGAAAAGGAACCAAAAGGAACACTTCAAAATTCCCATTCAAAAGCAAACGCAGTCGCACTAGAAGATATAGAGAGACAGGCAAGGGAATTAGCGACCCATCACCGGACCGAAAATTTATCGACATATGTTACTTATGGACTACCAGGACTAGGAGGCACTATCATAATTATCCTTATTGTTTGGATTGGATACCGCCTTTTGAGGGCACGCCGGAATCAACATCGCGAACCCCTAAGGAAAGAGACAAAGATTGATATAGAAATGAAACCACACCGCCCTCCCCCTCAGATAATATCCAGACCTCGTCCTCTTGCCATTACATCTTTTCCTCCCGACCTACCCGTTATACCATCTACAAGGACAAGAGACCGAGCCCACGTAGAACAAGCGAGAAGTTTCGCGGGTTCCGAGCCATACTTCGAAGTATTCTAAGAAGTACCTTGCTGATAACAGCAAGAACCCCCGCGCGTTAGTCTTAAGAATCGATCCCCACGAGGCGCTCTGCTGCGACAATTACATGGTAGGGATAATAGCATATAAGTTAGCAATTAAGCAAAGCGAGCACAGTCATTACGAAGTTTTTCACGGTCTCCGTAATTGTTCACTGAAATTCATAAATATATAAGAATGGAAACCCCAAAACTAAACGACGAGAAAGTGACGCGATCGACCCTGGCGGAAGCAGTTTTGCCGCGCCAACTACACGCGCCCTTTGGACGCAGACTATGCGTGCGTCCTGATCCGAGCGTCACGGGAGAAGACGGCCGCGTCTGGGCCTACAAAACGAAGACCATATGCGGGGCATGTGCGTGGGTGAACCCGCCACAAAATTTCACGAAATACAGGAGGATCCCTGTGCACTGGCTGGCAGAAGAGCAGCGAGCCATCGCTCTTACCAAGTGCATGCAGTGCCAGGAACGGCATTTGAAATGGAGGCTGCCCGGCAACTGCACCGGCTGTATACGGGCAATATTAGACACCGACCCCCTGCATTTGCCGGCGTTCCCGATTATTGAGGCGCCCCGGCCACTGGAGCCTCCCAAACCCCGGGACGTCCCCTGGATCATGCCCGCCGGAGCGGAGTGAGGATTGCTCCCAATACCACCCCTCGCAGCAGGTAAATACGCACAGAAATTGTAATCACTTCAAAGTGACGCGACCAGATTTGTAATTGTTTCCGTTTTCATTATATTCGCAGCAGAGCGTCATCCTTAAGGGCCGCAGCCAAAAGCACCGCCCACCCCCCTTTTATTATCAATACATTTTTTTTTTCTCCCTTTTTCCTTTTTTTTTCTCGTTTTTTCTCTTTGAATCATTTAATTGTAACAATATATATAATAGTTTTCTCCCCGCTTAATAACGATTTATTTATTATAATCCCCTTGCGATCCCTTAGTTTTAGTTGCGATAATTATAGTTTTAAGCCGTTTAAAGAAAGTGTACGCGTGGACAGCTTCACACGGAAGAACGAAACAGCCTCGCGAGGCCGTTTCGTGTCTAAATGGGGAGGTGTTACATGGGCCCTTCAGGTCCATCCCGTGCTTGCTGTCATCGCGTCATTTTCTTTCGGGAAGGCGATTCAGCGGAATCGCCTCACGTGTAAAAATCACGTTGTGCTGAGCCCGTAGCAACAGCGGTTGGGACAACGACCGCGCTCGGCCCAAGCCCCGGTTATTTCGCAATAATCGAGGAATTAGCGAACCAAGCAACAGCTGCCGACGGGGCAGTTTCCCCCATTCCTGGGGACTGTCGGAGGTTCGGCCCGCGATCGAGAGCCGCGGAAGAGAGATTCTGATTCGGGAGCTCGAGCTAGGAAGTTGCGACGGGCCAGAGGGCCGTCTAGATACCGCGACCACGTCTCCGCGTAGATTCCGCGAAGTACGAACGGCCGATAGTAATTCGTACAAGGGTAACTCCATCCGACACACCGAGAACGGCCTAGCCGGGAGAGCCCTTGCGCGTCAATCGTGACCGACGTAGGAGCGCGTAGAAGAACGACGTTTAGAGATAGTGAGGTACAACGGACCCAGGTCACCAACTTCCGAGTGCCATCCGAGAGCACCGCGAGCGACCACGACCCACTCTAGGTTGAACGACTTACACAGCGAGCGAAACGCTAGACGGCAAGCGTGCCGTGCGATATTCGACCGACACCCGAGCGCACAGCGATAACAGGGACGGAGCGCCGTCCCTAGGGTATGTTCTAACTATTACTTTAATATTTACGTCAAGAATATATTTCAATCTATTGTTTTTCCCTTGAATTCCGTGTGACCATTGCTTCAACCCCCTTTACTTCCTATCCTTCATGGTAAGTATAGTCAAGGCGTGCTTTAGCACCTCGACAGAGCAACGAACCCCATGGATCATCCTAGCCGCTCAGGGCGATTCACAAAAGTCCCTTCAGGACGTAACAGTTTCAATTGAATTTGCTAAAATTTCGATCATAAAAATTAAAATTTGTAAAAAATCCAAAAAAATCGAAGATAGTTCCGATTAAATTTGCTAAAATTTCGTTCATAAAAATTAAAATTTGTAAAAAAATCCAAAAAAATCGAAGATAGTTTCAATTAAATTTGCTAAAATTTCGTTCATAAAAATAAAAATTTGTAAAAAAATTCAAAAAAATCGAAGATAGTTTCAATTAAATTTGCTAAAATATCGATCATAAAAATTAAAATTTGTAAAAAATCCAAAAAAATCAAAGATAGTTCCGATTAAATTTGCTAAAATTTCGTTCATAAAAATTAAAATTTGTAAAAAAATCCAAAAAAATCGAAGATAGTTTCAATTAAATTTGCTAAAATTTCGTTCATAAAAATTAAAATTTTTAAAAAAATCCACAAAAATCGAAGATTGTTTCAATTGAATTTGCTAAAATTTCTTTCATTAAAATTAAAATTTTTAAAAAAATCGAAGACAGTTTTCATTGAATTTGCTAAAATTTCGTTCATAAAAATTAAAATTTGTAAAAAAATCCAAAAAAATCGGAGATAGTTTCAATTAAATTTGCTCAAATTTCGTTCATAAAAATTAAAATTTGTAAAAAAAACCAATAAAATTGAAGATAGTTTCAATTAAATTTGCTAAAATTTCGTTCATAAAAATTAAAATTTTTAAAAAAATCCAAAAAAATCGTCGATAGTTTCAATTGAATTTGCTTAAATTTCGTTCATAAAAATTAAAATTTGTAAAAAAATCCAAAAAAATCGAAGATAGTTTCAATTGAATTTGCTAAAATTTCGTTCATAAAAATTAAAATTTGTAAAAAAATCCAAAAAAATCGAAGATAGTTTCAATTAAATTTGCTAAAATTTCGTTCATAAAAATTAAAATTTGTAAAAAAATCCAAAAAAATCGAAGATAGTTTCAATTAAATTTGCTAAAATTTCGTTCATAAAAATTAAAATTTGTAAAAAAATCCAAAAAAATCGAAGATAGTTTGAATTAAATTTGCTTAAATTTCGTTCATAAAAATTAAAATTTGTAAAAAATCCAAAAAAATCGAAGATAGTTCCGATTAAATTTGCTAAAATTTCGTTCATAAAAATTAAAATTTGTAAAAAAAACCAATAAAATTGAAGATAGTTTCAATTAAATTTGCTAAAATTTCGATCATAAAAATTAAAAATTGTAAAAAAATCCAAAAAAATCGAAGATAGTTTCAATTAAATTTGCTAAAATTTCGTTCATAAAAATTAAAATTTGTAAAAAAATCCAAAAAAAATCGAAGATAGTTACAATTAAATTTGCATAAAAATTTCGTTCATAAAAATTAAAATTTTTTAAAAAATATACAAAAATCGAAGATAGTTTCAATTGAATTTGCTAAAATTTCGTTCATAAAAATTAAAATTTGTAAAAAAATCCAAAAAATTCGGAAATAGTTTCAATTAAATTTGCAAAAATTTCGTTCAGAAAAATAATAATTTGTAAAAAAATTCAAAAAAATCCAAGAAGTTTCAATTAAATTTGCTAAGATATCGATCATAAAAATTAAAATTTGTAAAAAATCCAAAAAAATCGAAGATAGTTTCGAATTAATTTGCTAAAATTTCGTTCATAAAAATTAAAATTTGTAAAAAAATCCAAAAAATCGAAGATAGTTTCAATTAAATTTGCTAAAATTTCGTTCATAAAAATTAAAATTTGAAAAAAAATCGAAGACAGTTTCAATTGAATTTGCTAAAATTTCGTTCATAAAAATTAAAATTTGTAAACAATCAAAAAAAATCGAAGATAGTTTCAATTAAATTTGCTAAAATTTCGTTCATAAAAATTAAAATTTATAAAAAAATTAAAAAAAATCGAAGATAGTTGCAATTAAATTTGCTAAAATTTCGTTCATAAAAAAAAAATTTGTAAAAAAATCCAAAAAAATCGGAGATAGTTTCAATTAAATTTGCAAAAACTTCGTTCATAAAAATAAAAATTTGTTAAAAAATTCAAAAAAATCGAAGGTAGTTTCAATTAAATTTGCTAAAATTACGATCATAAAAATTAAAATTTGTAAAAAATCGAAAAAAATCGAAGATAATTTCGATTAAATTTGCTAAAATTTCGTTCATAAAAATTAAAATTTGTAAAAAAATCCAAAAAAATCGAAGATAGTTTCAATTAAATTTGCTAAAATTTCGTTCATAAAAATTAAAATTTGTAAAAAAATCCAAAAAAATCGAAGATAGTTTCAATTAAATTTGCTTAAATTTCGTTCATAAAAATTAAAATTTGTAAAAAATCCAAAAAAATCGAAGATAGTTCCGATTAAATTTGCTAAAATATCGATCATAAAAATTAAAATTTGTAAAAAATCCAAAAAAATCAAAGATAGTTCCGATTAAATTTGCTAAAATTTCGTTCATAAAAATTAAAATTTGTAAAAAAATCCAAAAAAATCGAAGATAGTTTCAATTGAATTTGCTAAAATTTCGTTCATAAAAATTAAAATTTGTAAAAAAATCTAAAAAATCGAAGATAGTTTCAATTAAATTTGCTAAAATTTCGTTCATAAAAATTAAAACTTGTAAAAAAATCCAAAAAAATCGAAGATAGTTTCAATTAAATGTGCTAAAATTTCGTTCATAAAAATTAAAATTTGTAAAAAAATCTAAAAAAATCGAAGATAGTTTCAATTAAATTTGCTAAAATTTCGTTCATAAAAATTAAATTTTTTTAAAGATATACAAAAATGGAAGATAGTATCAATTGAATTTGCTAAAATTTCGTTCATAAAAATTAAAATTTGTAAAAAAATCCAAAAAATTCGGAGATAGTTTCAATTAAATTTGCAAAAATTTCGTTCATAAAAATAAAAATTTGTAAAAAAATTCAAAAAAATCGAAGATAGTTTCAATTAAATTTGCTAAAATTTCGTTCATAAAAATTAAAATTTGTAAAAAAATCCAAAAAAATCGAAGATAGTTTCAATTAAATTTGCTAAAATTTCGTTCATAAAAATTAAAATTTTTTAAAAAATATACAAAAATCGAAGATAGTTTCAATTGTATTTGCTAAAATTTCGATCATAAAAATTAAAATTTGTAAAAAATCCAAAAAAATCGAAGATAGTTCCGATTAAACTTGCTAAAATTTCGTTCATAAAAATAAAAATTTGTAAAAAATCCAAAAAAATCGGAGATAGTTTCAATTAAATTTGCAAAAATTTCGTTCATAAAAATAAAAATTTGTTAAAAAATTCAAAAAAATCGAAGGTAGTTTCAATTAAATTTGCTAAAATTACGATCATAAAAATTAAAATTTGTAAAAAATCGAAAAAAATCGAAGATAATTTCGATTAAATTTGCTAAAATTTCGTTCATAAAAATTAAAATTTGTAAAAAAATCCCAAAAAATCGAAGATAGTTTCAATTGAATTTGCTAAAATTTTGTTCATAAAAATTAAAATTAGTAAAAAAAATCCAAAAAAATCGAAGATTGTTTCAATTGAATTTGCTAAAATTTCGTTCATAAAAATTAAAATTTGTAAAAAAATCCAAAAAAATCGAAGATAGTTTCAATTAAATTTGCTAAAATTTCGTTCATAAAAATTAAAATTTTTAAAAAAATCCAAAAAAATCGAAGATAGTTTCAATTGAATTTGCTAAAATTTCGTTCATAAAAATTAAAATTTGTAAAAAAATCCAAAAAATCGAAGATAGTTTCAATTAAATTTGCTAAAATTTCGTTCATAGAAATTAAAACTTGTAAAAAAATCAAAAAAAATCGAAGATAGTTTCTACTAAATTTGCTAAAATTTCGTTCATAAAAATTAAAATTTGTAAAAAAATCTAAAAAAATCGAAGATAGTTTCAATTAAATTTTCTAAAATTTCGTTCATAAAAATTAAAATTTTTTAAAAAATATACAAAAATCGAAGATAGTATCAATTGAATTTGCTAAAATTTCGTTCATAAAAATTAAAATTTGTAAAAAAATCCAAAAAATTCGGAGATAGTTTCAATTAAATTTGCTAAAATTTCGTTCATTAAAATTAAAATTTTTTAAAAAATATACAAAAATCGAAGATACTTTCAATTGAATTTGCTAAAATTTCGATCATAAAAATTAAAATTTGTAAAAAATCCAAAAAAATCGAAGATAGTTCCGATTAAATTTGCTAAAATTTCGTTCATAAAAATTAAAATTTGTAAAAAAATCCAAAAAAATCGAAGATAGTTTCTACTAAATTTGCTAAAATTTCGTTCATAAAAATTAAAATTTGTAAAAAAATCCAAAAAAATCGAAGATAGTTTCAATTAAATTTGCTAAAATTTCGTTCATAAAAATTAAAATTTGTAAAAAAATCCAAAAAAATCGAAGATAGTTTCTACTAAATTTGCTAAAATTTCGTTCATAAAAATTAAAATTTGTAAAAAAATCCAAAAAAATCGAAGATAGTTTCAATTAAATTTGCTAAAATTTCGTTCATAAAAATTAAAATTTTTAAAAAAATCCAAAAAAATCGAAGATAGTTTCAATTGAATTTGCTAAAATTTCGTTCATAAAAATTAAAATTTGTAAAAAAATCCAAAAAAATCGAAGATAGTTTAAATTCAATTTGCTAAAATTTCGTCCATAAAAATTAAAATTTGTAAAAAATCCAAAAAAATCAAAGATAGTTCCGATTAAATTTGCTAAAATTTCGTTCATAAAAATTAAAATTTATAAAAAAATTAAAAAAAATCGAAGATAGTTTCAATTAAATTTGCTAAAATTTCGTTCATAAAAATAAAAATTTGTAAAAAAATCCAAAAAAATCGGAGATAGTTTCAATTAAATTTGCAAAAATTTCGTTCATAAAAATAAAAATTTGTAAAAAAATCCCAAAAAATCGAAGATAGTTTCAATTGAATTTGCTAAAATTTCGTTCATAAAAATTAAAATTATTTAAAAAATCCAAAAAAATCGAAGATAGTTTCAATTGAATTTGCTAAAATTTCGTTCATAAAAATTAAAATTTGTAAAAAAATCTAAAAAATCGAAGATAGTTTCAATTAAATTTGCTAAAATTTCGTTCATAAAAATTAAAACTTGTAAAAAAATCCAAAAAAATCGAAGATAGTTTCAATTAAATGTGCTAAAATTTCGTTCATAAAAATTAAAATTTGTAAAAAAATCTAAAAAAAATCGAAGATAGTTTCAATTAAATTTGCTAAAATTTCGTTCATAAAAATTAAAATTTTTTAAAGATATACAAAAATCGAAGATAGTATCAATTGAATTTGCTAAAATTTCGTTCATAAAAATTAAAACTTGTAAAAAATACAAAAAAATCGAAGATAGTTTCAATTAAATGTGCTAAAATTTCGTTCATAAAAATTAAAATTTGTAAAAAAATCTAAAAAAATCGAAGATAGTTTCAATTGAATTTGCTAAAATTTCGTTCATAAAAATTAAAATTTTTTAAAGATATACAAAAATCGAAGATAGTATCAATTGAAATTGCTAAAATTTCGTTCATAAAAATTAAAATTTGTAAAAAAATCCAAAAAATTCGGAGATAGTTTCAATTAAATTTGCAAAAATTTCGTTCATAAAAATAAAAATTTGTAAAAAAATTCAAAAAAATCGAAGATAGTTTCAATTAAATTTGCTAAAATTTCGTTCATAAAAATTAAAATTTGTAAAAAAATCCAAAAAAATCGAAGATAGTTTCAATTAAATTTGCTAAAATTTCGTTCATAAAAATTAAAATTTTTTAAAAAATATACAAAAATCGAAGATAGTTTCAATTGAATTTGCTAAAATTTCGATCATAAAAATTAAAATTTGTAAAAAATCCAAAAAAATCGAAGATAGTTTCAATTAAATTTGCTAAAATTTCGTTCATAAAAATAAAAATTTGTAAAAAAATTCAAAAAAATCGAAGTTAGTTTCAATTAAATTTGCTAAAATATCGATCATAAAAATTAAAATTTGTAAAAAATCCAAAAAAATCAAAGATAGTTCCGATTAAATTTGCTAAAATTTCGTTCATAAAAATTAAAATTTGTAAAAAAATCCAAAAAAATCGAAGATAGTTTCAATTAAATTTGCTAAAATTTCGTTCATAAAAATAAAAATTTGTAAAAAAATCCAAAAAAATCGGAGATAGTTTCAATTAAATTTGCAAAAATTTCGTTCATAAAAATAAAAATTTGTAAAAAAATCCCAAAAAATCGAAGATAGTTTCAATTGAATTTGCTAAAATTTCGTTCATAAAAATTAAAATTATTAAAAAAATCCAAAAAAATCGAAGATAGTTTCAATTGAATTTGCTAAAATTTCGTTCATAAAAATTAAAATTTGTAAAAAAATCTAAAAAATCGAAGATAGTTTCAATTAAATTTGCTAAAATTTCGTTCATAAAAATTAAAACTTGTAAAAATCCAAAAAAATCGAAGATAGTTCCGATTAAATTTGCTAAAATATCGATCATAAAAATTAAAATTTGTAAAAAATCCAAAAAAATCAAAGATAGTTCCGATTAAATTTGCTAAAATTTCGTTCATAAAAATTAAAATTTGTAAAAAAATCCAAAAAAATCGAAGATAGTTTCAATTGAATTTGCTAAAATTTCGTTCATAAAAATTAAAATTTGTAAAAAAATCTAAAAAATCCGAAGATAGTTTCAATTAAATTTGCTAAAATTTCGTTCATAAAAATTAAAACTTGTAAAAAAATCCAAAAAAATCGAAGATAGTTTCAATTAAATGTGCTAAAATTTCGTTCATAAAAATTAAAATTTGTAAAAAAATCTAAAAAAATCGAAGATAGTTTCAATAAATTTGCTAAAATTTCGTTCATAAAAATTAAATTTTTTTAAAGATATACAAAAATGGAAGATAGTATCAATTGAATTTGCTAAAATTTTCGTTCATAAAAATTAAAATTTGTAAAAAAATCCAAAAAATTCGGAGATAGTTTCAATTAAATTTGCAAAATTTCGTTCATAAAAATAAAAATTTGTAAAAAAAATTCAAAAAATCGAAGATAGTTTCAATTAAATTTGCTAAAATTTCGTTCATAAAAAATTAAAATTTGTAAAAAAATCCAAAAAATCGAAGATAGTTTCAATTAAATTTGCTAAAATTTCGTTCATAAAAATTAAAATTTTTTTAAAAAATATACAAAATCGAAGATAGTTTCAATTGTATTTGCTAAAATTTCGATCATAAAAATTAAAATTTGTAAAAAATCCAAAAAAATCGAATATAGTTCCGATTAAACTTGCTAAAATTTCGTTCATAAAATAAAAATTTGTAAAAAAATCCAAAAAAATCGGAGATAGTTTCAATTAAATTTGCAAAAATTTCGTTCATAAAAAATAAAAATTTGTTAAAAAATTCAAAAAAATCGAAGGTAGTTTCAATTAAATTTGCTAAAATTACGATCATAAAAATTAAAATTTGTAAAAAATCGAAAAAAATCGAAGATAATTTCGATTAAATTTGCTAAAATTTCGTTCATAAAAATTAAAATTTGTAAAAAAATCCCAAAAAATCGAAGATAGTTTCAATTGAATTGCTAAAATTTTTGTTCATAAAAATTAAAATTAGTAAAAAAATCCAAAAAAATCGAAGATTGTTTCAATTGAATTTGCTAAAATTTCGTTCATAAAAATTAAAATTTGTAAAAAAATCCAAAAAAATCGAAGATAGTTTCAATAAATTTGCTAAAATTTCGTTCATAAAAATTAAAATTTTTAAAAAAATCCAAAAAAATCGAGATAGTTTCAATTGAATTTGCTAAAATTTCGTTCATAAAAATAAAAATTTGTAAAAAAATCAAAAAATCGAAGATAGTTTCAATTAAATTTGCTAAAATTTCGTTCATAAAAATTAAAACTTGTAAAAAAATCAAAAAAAATCGAAGATAGTTTCTACTAAATTTGCTAAAATTTCGTTCATAAAAATTAAAATTTGTAAAAAAATCTAAAAAAATCGAAGATAGTTTCAATTAAATTTTCTAAAATTTCGTTCATAAAAATTAAAATTTTTTAAAAATATACAAAAATCGAAGATAGTATCAATTGAATTTGCTAAAATTTCGTTCATAAAAATTAAAATTTGTAAAAAAAATCCAAAAAATTCGGAGATAGTTTCAATTAAATTTGCTAAAATTTCGTTCATTAAAATTAAATTTTTTAAAAAATATACAAAAATCGAAGATACTTTCAATTGAATTTGCTAAAATTTCGATCATAAAAATTAAAATTTGTAAAAATCCAAAAAAATCGAAGATAGTTCCGATTAAATTTGCTAAAATTTCGTTCATAAAAATTAAAATTTGTAAAAAAATCCAAAAAATCGAAGATAGTTTCTACTAAATTTGCTAAAATTTCGTTCATAAAAATTAAAATTTGTAAAAAAATCCAAAAAAATCGAAGATAGTTTCAATTAAATTTGCTAAAATTTCGTTCATAAAAATTAAAATTTGTAAAAAAATCCAAAAAAATCGAAGATAGTTTCTACTAAATTTGCTAAAATTTCGTTCATAAAATTAAAATTTGTAAAAAAATCCAAAAAAATCGAAGATAGTTTCAATTAAATTTGCTAAAATTTCGTTTATAAAAATTAAAATTTTTAAAAAAATCCAAAAAAATCGAAGATAGTTTCAATTGAATTTGCTAAAATTTCGTTCATAAAAATTAAAATTTGTAAAAAAATCCAAAAAAATCGAAGATAGTTTAAATTCAATTTGCTAAAATTTCGTCCATAAAAATTAAAATTTGTAAAAAATCCAAAAAAATCAAAGATAGTTCCGATTAAATTTGCTAAAATTTCGTTCATAAAAATTAAAAATTTATAAAAAAATTAAAAAAAATCGAAGATAGTTTCAATTAAATGTGCTAAAATTTCGTTCATAAAAATTAAAATTTGTAAAAAAATCTAAAAAAATCGAAGATAGTTTCAATTAAATTTGCTAAAATTTCGTTCATAAAAATTAAAATTTTTTAAAGATATACAAAAATCGAAGATAGTATCAATTGAATTTGCTAAAATTTCGTTCATAAAAATTAAAATTTTTTAAAGATATACAAAAATCGAAGATAGTATCAATTGAATTTGCTAAAATTTCGTTCATAAAAATTAAAATTTGTAAAAAAATCCAAAAAATTCGGAGATAGTTTCAATTAAATTTGCAAAAATTTCGTTCATAAAAATAAAAATTTGTAAAAAAATTCAAAAAAATCGAAGATAGTTTCAATTAAATTTGCTTAAATTTCGTTCATAAAAATTAAAATTTGTAAAAAAATCCAAAAAAATCGAAGATAGTTTCAATTAAATTTGCTAAAATTTCGTTCATAAAAATTAAAATTTTTTAAAAAATATACAAAAATCGAAGATAGTTTCAATTGAATTTGCTAAAATTTCGATCATAAAAATTAAAATTTGTAAAAAAATCCAAAAAAAATCGAAGATAGTTACAATTAAATTTGCATAAAAATTTCGTTCATA
This sequence comes from Andrena marginata, assembly GCA_963932335.1. Lineage (NCBI taxonomy): Eukaryota > Metazoa > Arthropoda > Insecta > Hymenoptera > Andrenidae > Andrena > Andrena marginata. The sequence continues at coordinate 17,875 of CAWVQI010000428.1, read as the reverse complement.
AAAATTAAAATTTTTTAAAAAATATACAAAAATCGAAGATAGTTTCAATTGAATTTGCTAAAATTTCGTTCATAAAAATTAAAATTTGTAAAAAAATCCAAAAAATTCGGAAATAGTTTCAATTAAATTTGCAAAAATTTCGTTCAGAAAAATAATAATTTGTAAAAAAATTCAAAAAAATCCAAGAAGTTTCAATTAAATTTGCTAAGATATCGATCATAAAAATTAAAATTTGTAAAAAATCCAAAAAAATCGAAGATAGTTTCGAATTAATTTGCTAAAATTTCGTTCATAAAAATTAAAATTTGTAAAAAAATCCAAAAAAATCGAAGATAGTTTCAATTAAATTTGCTAAAATTTCGTTCAAAAAATTAAAATTTGAAAAAAAATCGAAGACAGTTTCAATTGAATTTGCTAAAATTTCGTTCATAAAAATTAAAATTTGTAAACAATCAAAAAAAATCGAAGATAGTTTCAATTAAATTTGCTAAAATTTCGTTCATAAAAATTAAAATTTATAAAAAAATTAAAAAAAATCGAAGATAGTTGCAATTAAATTTGCTAAAATTTCGTTCATAAAAATAAAAATTTGTAAAAAAATCCAAAAAAATCGGAGATAGTTTCAATTAAATTTGCAAAAACTTCGTTCATAAAAATAAAAATTTGTTAAAAAATTCAAAAAAATCGAAGGTAGTTTCAATTAAATTTGCTAAAATTACGATCATAAAAATTAAAATTTGTAAAAAATCGAAAAAAATCGAAGATAATTTCGATTAAATTTGCTAAAATTTCGTTCATAAAAATTAAAATTTGTAAAAAAATCCAAAAAAATCGAAGATAGTTTCAATTAAATTTGCTAAAATTTCGTTCATAAAAATTAAAATTTGTAAAAAAATCCAAAAAAATCGAAGATAGTTTCAATTAAATTTGCTTAAATTTCGTTCATAAAAATTAAAATTTGTAAAAAATCCAAAAAAATCGAAGATAGTTCCGATTAAATTTGCTAAAATATCGATCATAAAAATTAAAATTTGTAAAAAATCCAAAAAAATCAAAGATAGTTCCGATTAAATTTGCTAAAATTTCGTTCATAAAAATTAAAATTTGTAAAAAAATCCAAAAAAATCGAAGATAGTTTCAATTGAATTTGCTAAAATTTCGTTCATAAAAATTAAAATTTGTAAAAAAATCTAAAAAATCGAAGATAGTTTCAATTAAATTTGCTAAAATTTCGTTCATAAAAATTAAAACTTGTAAAAAAATCCAAAAAAATCGAAGATAGTTTCAATTAAATGTGCTAAAATTTCGTTCATAAAAATTAAAATTTGTAAAAAAATCTAAAAAAATCGAAGATAGTTTCAATTAAATTTGCTAAAATTTCGTTCATAAAAATTAAATTTTTTTAAAGATATACAAAAATCGAAGATAGTATCAATTGAATTTGCTAAAATTTCGTTCATAAAAATTAAAATTTGTAAAAAAATCCAAAAAATTCGGAGATAGTTTCAATTAAATTTGCAAAAATTTCGTTCATAAAAATAAAAATTTGTAAAAAAATTCAAAAAAATCGAAGATAGTTTCAATTAAATTTGCTAAAATTTCGTTCATAAAAATTAAAATTTGTAAAAAAATCCAAAAAAATCGAAGATAGTTTCAATTAAATTTGCTAAAATTTCGTTCATAAAAATTAAAATTTTTTAAAAAATATACAAAAATCGAAGATAGTTTCAATTGAATTTGCTAAAATTTCGATCATAAAAATTAAAATTTGTAAAAAATCCAAAAAAATCGAAGATAGTTCCGATTAAATTTGCTAAAATTTCGTTCATAAAAATTAAAATTTGTAAAAAAATCCAAAAAAATCGAAGATAGTTTCAATTAAATTTGCTAAAATTTCGTTCATAAAAATAAAAATTTGTAAAAAAATTCAAAAAAATCGAAGATAGTTTCAATTAAATTTGCTAAAATATCGATCATAAAAATTAAAATTTGTAAAAAATCCAAAAAAATCAAAGATAGTTCCGATTAAATTTGCTAAAATTTCGTTCATAAAAATTAAAATTTGTAAAAAAATCCAAAAAAATCGAAGATAGTTTCAATTAAATTTGCTAAAATTTCGTTCATAAAAATTAAAATTTTTAAAAAAATCCACAAAAATCGAAGATTGTTTCAATTGAATTTGCTAAAATTTCTTTCATTAAAATTAAAATTTTTAAAAAAATCGAAGACAGTTTTCATTGAATTTGCTAAAATTTCGTTCATAAAAATTAAAATTTGTAAAAAAATCCAAAAAAATCGGAGATAGTTTCAATTAAATTTGCTCAAATTTCGTTCATAAAAATTAAAATTTGTAAAAAAAACCAATAAAATTGAAGATAGTTTCAATTAAATTTGCTAAAATTTCGTTCATAAAAATTAAAATTTTTAAAAAAATCCAAAAAAATCGTCGATAGTTTCAATTGAATTTGCTTAAATTTCGTTCATAAAAATTAAAATTTGTAAAAAAATCCAAAAAAATCGAAGATAGTTTCAATTGAATTTGCTAAAATTTCGTTCATAAAAATTAAAATTTGTAAAAAAATCCAAAAAAATCGAAGATAGTTTCAATTAAATTTGCTAAAATTTCGTTCATAAAAATTAAAATTTGTAAAAAAATCCAAAAAAATCGAAGATAGTTTCAATTAAATTTGCTAAAATTTCGTTCATAAAAATTAAAATTTGTAAAAAAATCCAAAAAAATCGAAGATAGTTTGAATTAAATTTGCTTAAATTTCGTTCATAAAAATTAAAATTTGTAAAAAATCCAAAAAAATCGAAGATAGTTCCGATTAAATTTGCTAAAATTTCGTTCATAAAAATTAAAATTTGTAAAAAAAACCAATAAAATTGAAGATAGTTTCAATTAAATTTGCTAAAATTTCGATCATAAAAATTAAAAATTGTAAAAAAATCCAAAAAAATCGAAGATAGTTTCAATTAAATTTGCTAAAATTTCGTTCATAAAAATTAAAATTTGTAAAAAAATCCAAAAAAAATCGAAGATAGTTACAATTAAATTTGCATAAAAATTTCGTTCATAAAAATTAAAATTTTTTAAAAAATATACAAAAATCGAAGATAGTTTCAATTGAATTTGCTAAAATTTCGTTCATAAAAATTAAAATTTGTAAAAAAATCCAAAAAATTCGGAAATAGTTTCAATTAAATTTGCAAAAATTTCGTTCAGAAAAATAATAATTTGTAAAAAAATTCAAAAAAATCCAAGAAGTTTCAATTAAATTTGCTAAGATATCGATCATAAAAATTAAAATTTGTAAAAAATCCAAAAAAATCGAAGATAGTTTCGAATTAATTTGCTAAAATTTCGTTCATAAAAATTAAAATTTGTAAAAAAATCCAAAAAAATCGAAGATAGTTTCAATTAAATTTGCTAAAATTTCGTTCATAAAAATTAAAATTTGAAAAAAAATCGAAGACAGTTTCAATTGAATTTGCTAAAATTTCGTTCATAAAAATTAAAATTTGTAAACAATCAAAAAAAATCGAAGATAGTTTCAATTAAATTTGCTAAAATTTCGTTCATAAAAATTAAAATTTATAAAAAAATTAAAAAAAATCGAAGATAGTTGCAATTAAATTTGCTAAAATTTCGTTCATAAAAATAAAAATTTGTAAAAAAATCCAAAAAAATCGGAGATAGTTTCAATTAAATTTGCAAAAACTTCGTTCATAAAAATAAAAATTTGTTAAAAAATTCAAAAAAATCGAAGGTAGTTTCAATTAAATTTGCTAAAATTACGATCATAAAAATTAAAATTTGTAAAAATCGAAAAAAATCGAAGATAATTTCGATTAAATTTGCTAAAATTTCGTTCATAAAAATTAAAATTTGTAAAAAAATCCAAAAAAATCGAAGATAGTTTCAATTAAATTTGCTAAAATTTCGTTCATAAAAATTAAAATTTGTAAAAAAATCCAAAAAAATCGAAGATAGTTTCAATTAAATTTGCTTAAATTTCGTTCATAAAAATTAAAATTTGTAAAAAATCCAAAAAAATCGAAGATAGTTCCGATTAAATTTGCTAAAATATCGATCATAAAAATTAAAATTTGTAAAAAATCTAAAAAAATCGAAGATAGTTTCAATTAAATTTGCTAAAATTTCGTTCATAAAAATTAAAATTTTTTAAAGATATACAAAAATCGAAGATAGTATCAATTGAATTTGCTAAAATTTCGTTCATAAAAATTAAAATTTGTAAAAAAATCTAAAAAATCGAAGATAGTTTCAATTAAATTTGCTAAAATTTCGTTCATAAAAATTAAAACTTGTAAAAAAATCCAAAAAAATCGAAGATAGTTTCAATTAAATGTGCTAAAATTTCGTTCATAAAAATTAAAATTTGTAAAAAAATCTAAAAAAATCGAAGATAGTTTCAATTAAATTTGCTAAAATTTCGTTCATAAAAATTAAATTTTTTTAAAGATATACAAAAATGGAAGATAGTATCAATTGAATTTGCTAAAATTTCGTTCATAAAAATTAAAATTTGTAAAAAAATCCAAAAAATTCGGAGATAGTTTCAATTAAATTTGCAAAAATTTCGTTCATAAAAATAAAAATTTGTAAAAAAATTCAAAAAAATCGAAGATAGTTTCAATTAAATTTGCTAAAATTTCGTTCATAAAAATTAAAATTTGTAAAAAAATCCAAAAAAATCGAAGATAGTTTCAATTAAATTTGCTAAAATTTCGTTCATAAAAATAAAAATTTGTTAAAAAATTCAAAAAAATCGAAGGTAGTTTCAATTAAATTTGCTAAAATTTCGTTCATAAAAATTAAAATTTGTAAAAAAATCCAAAAAAATCGGAGATAGTTTCAATTAAATTTGCAAAAATTTCGTTCATAAAAATAAAAATTTGTAAAAAAATCCCAAAAAATCGAAGATAGTTTCAATTGAATTTGCTATAATTTCGTTCATAAAAATTAAAATTATTAAAAAAATCCAAAAAAATCGAAGATAGTTTCAATTGAATTTGCTAAAATTTCGTTCATAAAAATTAAAATTTGTAAAAAAATCTAAAAAATCGAAGATAGTTTCAATTAAATTTGCTAAAATTTCGTTCATAAAAATTAAAACTTGTAAAAAAATCCAAAAAAATCGAAGATAGTTTCAATTAAATGTGCTAAAATTTCGTTCATAAAAATTAAAATTTGTAAAAAAATCTAAAAAAATCGAAGATAGTTTCAATTAAATTTGCTAAAATTTCGTTCATAAAAATTAAAATTTTTAAAGATATACAAAAATCGAAGATAGTATCAATTGAATTTGCTAAAATTTCGTTCATAAAAATTAAAATTTTTTAAAGATATACAAAAATCGAAGATAGTATCAATTGAATTTGCTAAAATTTCGTTCATAAAAATTAAAATTTGTAAAAAAATCCAAAAAATTCGGAGATAGTTTCAATTAAATTTGCAAAAATTTCGTTCATAAAAATAAAAATTTGTAAAAAAATTCAAAAAAATCGAAGATAGTTTCAATTAAATTTGCTAAAATTTCGTTCATAAAAATTAAAATTTGTAAAAAAATCCAAAAAAATCGAAGATAGTTTCAATTAAATTTGCTAAAATTTCGTTCATAAAAATTAAAATTTTTTAAAAAATATACAAAAATCGAAGATAGTTTCAATTGAATTTGCTAAAATTTCGATCATAAAAATTAAAATTTGTAAAAAATCCATAAAAATCGAAGATAGTTCCGACTAAATTTGCTAAAATTTCGTTCATAAAAATTAAAATTTGTAAAAAAATCCAAAAAAATCGAAGATAGTTTCAATTAAATTTGCTAAAATTTCGTTCATAAAAATAAAAATTTGTAAAAAAATTCAAAAAAATCGAAGATAGTTTCAATTAAATTTGCTAAAATATCGATCATAAAAATTAAAATTTGTAAAAAATCCAAAAAAATCAAAGATAGTTCCGATTAAATTTGCTAAAATTTCGTTCATAAAAATTAAAATTTGTAAAAAAATCCAAAAAAATCGAAGATAGTTTCAATTAAATTTGCTAAAATTTCGTTCATAAAAATTAAAATTTTTAAAAAAATCCACAAAAATCGAAGATTGTTTCAATTGAATTTGCTAAAATTTCTTTCATTAAAATTAAAATTTTTAAAAAAATCGAAGACAGTTTTCATTGAATTTGCTAAAATTTCGTTCATAAAAATTAAAATTTGTAAAAAAATCCAAAAAAATCGGAGATAGTTTCAATTAAATTTGCTCAAATTTCGTTCATAAAAATTAAAATTTGTAAAAAAAACCAATAAAATTGAAGATAGTTTCAATTAAATTTGCTAAAATTTCGTTCATAAAAATTAAAATTTTTAAAAAAATCCACAAAAATCGAAGATTGTTTCAATTGAATTTGCTAAAATTTCTTTCATTAAAATTAAAATTTTTAAAAAAATCGAAGACAGTTTTCATTGAATTTGCTAAAATTTCGTTCATAAAAATTAAAATTTGTAAAAAATCCAAAAAAATCGAAGATAGTTCCGATTAAATTTGCTAAAATTTCGTTCATAAAAATTAAAATTTGTAAAAAAAAACCAATAAAATTGAAGATAGTTTCAATTAAATTTGCTAAAATTTCGATCATAAAAATTAAAAATTGTAAAAAAATCCAAAAAAATCGAAGATAGTTTCAATTAAATTTGCTAAAATTTCGTTCATAAAAATTAAAATTTGTAAAAAAATCCAAAAAAAATCGAAGATAGTTACAATTAAATTTGCATAAAAATTTCGTTCATAAAAATTAAAATTTTTTAAAAAATATACAAAAATCGAAGATAGTTTCAATTGAATTTGCTAAAATTTCGTTCATAAAAATTAAAATTTGTAAAAAAATCCAAAAAATTCGGAAATAGTTTCAATTAAATTTGCAAAAATTTCGTTCAGAAAAATAATAATTTGTAAAAAAATTCAAAAAAATCCAAGAAGTTTCAATTAAATTTGCTAAGATATCGATCATAAAAATTAAAATTTGTAAAAAATCCAAAAAAATCGAAGATAGTTTCGAATTAATTTGCTAAAATTTCGTTCATAAAAATTAAAATTTGTAAAAAAATCCAAAAAAATCGAAGATAGTTTCAATTAAATTTGCTAAAATTTCGTTCATAAAAATTAAAATTTGAAAAAAAATCGAAGACAGTTTCAATTGAATTTGCTAAAATTTCGTTCATAAAAATTAAAATTTGTAAACAATCAAAAAAAATCGAAGATAGTTTCAATTAAATTTGCTAAAATTTCGTTCATAAAAATTAAAATTTATAAAAAAATTAAAAAAAATCGAAGATAGTTGCAATTAAATTTGCTAAAATTTCGTTCATAAAAATAAAAATTTGTAAAAAAATCCAAAAAAATCGGAGATAGTTTCAATTAAATTTGCAAAAACTTCGTTCATAAAAATAAAAATTTGTTAAAAAATTCAAAAAAATCGAAGGTAGTTTCAATTAAATTTGCTAAAATTACGATCATAAAAATTAAAATTTGTAAAAAATCGAAAAAAATCGAAGATAATTTCGATTAAATTTGCTAAAATTTCGTTCATAAAAATTAAAATTTGTAAAAAAATCCAAAAAAATCGAAGATAGTTTCAATTAAATTTGCTAAAATTTCGTTCATAAAAATTAAAATTTGTAAAAAAATCCAAAAAAATCGAAGATAGTTTCAATTAAATTTGCTTAAATTTCGTTCATAAAAATTAAAATTTGTAAAAAATCCAAAAAAATCGAAGATAGTTCCGATTAAATTTGCTAAAATATCGATCATAAAAATTAAAATTTGTAAAAAATCCAAAAAAATCAAAGATAGTTCCGATTAAATTTGCTAAAATTTCGTTCATAAAAATTAAAATTTGTAAAAAAATCAAAAAAAATCGAAGATAGTTTCAATTGAATTTGCTAAAATTTCGTTCATAAAAATTAAAATTTGTAAAAAAATCTAAAAAATCGAAGATAGTTTCAATTAAATTTGCTAAAATTTCGTTCATAAAAATTAAAACTTGTAAAAAAATCCAAAAAAATCGAAGATAGTTTCAATTAAATGTGCTAAAATTTCGTTCATAAAAATTAAAATTTGTAAAACAATCTAAAAAAATCGAAGATAGTTTCAATTAAATTTGCTAAAATTTCGTTCATAAAAATTAAATTTTTTTAAAGATATACAAAAATCGAAGATAGTATCAATTGAATTTGCTAAAATTTCGTTCATAAAAATTAAAATTTGTAAAAAAATCCAAAAAATTCGGAGATAGTTTCAATTAAATTTGCAAAAATTTCGTTCATAAAAATAAAAATTTGTAAAAAAATTCAAAAAAATCGAAGATAGTTTCAATTAAATTTGCTAAAATTTCGTTCATAAAAATTAAAATTTGTAAAAAAATCCAAAAAAATCGAAGATAGTTTCAATTAAATTTGCTAAAATTTCGTTCATAAAAATTAAAATTTTTTAAAAAATATACAAAAATCGAAGATAGTTTCAATTGAATTTGCTAAAATTTCGATCATAAAAATTAAAATTTGTAAAAAATCCAAAAAAATCGAAGATAGTTCCGATTAAATTTGCTAAAATTTCGTTCATAAAAATTAAAATTTGTAAAAAAATCCAAAAAAATCGAAGATAGTTTCAATTAAATTTGCTAAAATTTCGTTCATAAAAATAAAAATTTGTAAAAAAATTCAAAAAAATCGAAGATAGTTTCAATTAAATTTGCTAAAATATCGATCATAAAAATTAAAATTTGTAAAAAATCCAAAAAAATCAAAGATAGTTCCGATTAAATTTGCTAAAATTTCATTCATAAAAATTAAAATTTGTAAAAAAATCCAAAAAAATCGAAGATAGTTTCAATTAAATTTGCTAAAATTTCGTTCATAAAAATTAAAATTTTTAAAAAAATCCACAAAAATCGAAGATTGTTTCAATTGAATTTGCTAAAATTTCTTTCATTAAAATTAAAATTTTTAAAAAAATCGAAGACAGTTTTCATTGAATTTGCTAAAATTTCGTTCATAAAAATTAAAATTTGTAAAAAAATCCAAAAAAATCGGAGATAGTTTCAATTAAATTTGCTCAAATTTCGTTCATAAAAATTAAAATTTGTAAAAAAAACCAATAAAATTGAAGATAGTTTCAATTAAATTTGCTAAAATTTCGTTCATAAAAATTAAAATTTTTAAAAAAATCCAAAAAAATCGTCGATAGTTTCAATTGAATTTGCTTAAATTTCGTTCATAAAAATTAAAATTTGTAAAAAAATCCAAAAAAATCGAAGATAGTTTCAATTGAATTTGCTAAAATTTCGTTCATAAAAATTAAAATTTGTAAAAAAATCCAAAAAAATCGAAGATAGTTTCAATTAAATTTGCTAAAATTTCGTTCATAAAAATTAAAATTTGTAAAAAAATCCAAAAAAATCGAAGATAGTTTCAATTAAATTTGCTAAAATTTCGTTCATAAAAATTAAAATTTGTAAAAAAATCCAAAAAAATCGAAGATAGTTTGAATTAAATTTGCTTAAATTTCGTTCATAAAAATTAAAATTTGTAAAAAATCCAAAAAAATCGAAGATAGTTCCGATTAAATTTGCTAAAATTTCGTTCATAAAAATTAAAATTTGTAAAAAAAACCAATAAAATTGAAGATAGTTTCAATTAAATTTGCTAAAATTTCGATCATAAAAATTAAAAATTGTAAAAAAATCCAAAAAAATCGAAGATAGTTTCAATTAAATTTGCTAAAATTTCGTTCATAAAAATTAAAATTTGTAAAAAAATCCAAAAAAAATCGAAGATAGTTACAATTAAATTTGCATAAAAATTTCGTTCATAAAAATTAAAATTTTTTAAAAAATATACAAAAATCGAAGATAGTTTCAATTGAATTTGCTAAAATTTCGTTCATAAAAGTTAAAATTTGTAAAAAAATCCAAAAAATTCGGAAATAGTTTCAATTAAATTTGCAAAAATTTCGTTCAGAAAAATAATAATTTGTAAAAAAATTCAAAAAAATCCAAGAAGTTTCAATTAAATTTGCTAAGATATCGATCATAAAAATTAAAATTTGTAAAAAATCCAAAAAAATCGAAGATAGTTTCGAATTAATTTGCTAAAATTTCGTTCATAAAAATTAAAATTTGTAAAAAAATCCAAAAAAATCGAAGATAATTTCAATTAAATTTGCTAAAATTTCGTTCATAAAAATTAAAATTTGAAAAAAAATCGAAGACAGTTTCAATTGAATTTGCTAAAATTTCGTTCATAAAAATTAAAATTTGTAAACAATCAAAAAAAATCGAAGATAGTTTCAATTAAATTTGCTAAAATTTCGTTCATAAAAATTAAAATTTATAAAAAAATTAAAAAAAATCGAAGATAGTTGCAATTAAATTTGCTAAAATTTCGTTCATAAAAATAAAAATTTGTAAAAAAATCCAAAAAAATCGGAGATAGTTTCAATTAAATTTGCAAAAACTTCGTTCATAAAAATAAAAATTTGTTAAAAAATTCAAAAAAATCGAAGGTAGTTTCAATTAAATTTGCTAAAATTACGATCATAAAAATTAAAATTTGTAAAAATCGAAGACAGTTTCAATTGAATTTGCTAAAATTTCGTTCATAAAAATTAAAATTTGTAAACAATCAAAAAAAATCGAAGATAGTTTCAATTAAATTTGCTAAAATTTCGTTCATAAAAATTAAAATTTATAAAAAAATTAAAAAAAATCGAAGATAGTTGCAATTAAATTTGCTAAAATTTCGTTCATAAAAATAAAAATTTGTAAAAAAATCCAAAAAAATCGGAGATAGTTTCAATTAAATTTGCAAAAACTTCGTTCATAAAAATAAAAATTTGTTAAAAAATTCAAAAAAATCGAAGGTAGTTTCAATTAAATTTGCTAAAATTACGATCATAAAAATTAAAATTTGTAAAAATCGAAAAAAATCGAAGATAATTTCGATTAAATTTGCTAAAATTTCGTTCATAAAAATTAAAATTTGTAAAAAAATCCAAAAAAATCGAAGATAGTTTCAATTAAATTTGCTAAAATTTCGTTCATAAAAATTAAAATTTGTAAAAAAATCCAAAAAAATCGAAGATAGTTTCAATTAAATTTGCTTAAATTTCGTTCATAAAAATTAAAATTTGTAAAAAATCCAAAAAAATCGAAGATAGTTCCGATTAAATTTGCTAAAATATCGATCATAAAAATTAAAATTTGTAAAAAATCCAAAAAAATCAAAGATAGTTCCGATTAAATTTGCTAAAATTTCGTTCATAAAAATTAAAATTTGTAAAAAAATCCAAAAAAATCGAAGATAGTTTCAATTGAATTTGCTAAAATTTCGTTCATAAAAATTAAAATTTGTAAAAAAATCTAAAAAATCGAAGATAGTTTCAATTAAATTTGCTAAAATTTCGTTCATAAAAATTAAAACTTGTAAAAAAATCCAAAAAAATCGAAGATAGTTTCAATTAAATGTGCTAAAATTTCGTTCATAAAAATTAAAATTTGTAAAAAAATCTAAAAAAATCGAAGGTAGTTTCAATTAAATTTGCTAAAATTTCGTTCATAAAAATTAAATTTTTTTAAAGATATACAAAAATGGAAGATAGTATCAATTGAATTTGCTAAAATTTCGTTCATAAAAATTAAAATTTGTAAAAAAATCCAAAAAATTCGGAGATAGTTTCAATTAAATTTGCAAAAATTTCGTTCATAAAAATAAAAATTTGTAAAAAAATTCAAAAAAATCGAAGATAGTTTCAATTAAATTTGCTAAAATTTCGTTCATAAAAATTAAAATTTGTAAAAAAATCCAAAAAAATCGAAGATAGTTTCAATTAAATTTGCTAAAATTTCGTTCATAAAAATTAAAATTTTTTAAAAAATATACAAAAATCGAAGATAGTTTCAATTGAATTTGCTAAAATTTCGATCATAAAAATTAAAATTTGTAAAAAATCCAAAAAAATCGAAGATAGTTCCGATTAAACTTGCTAAAATTTCGTTCATAAAAATAAAAATTTGTAAAAAAATCCAAAAAAATCGGAGATAGTTTCAATTAAATTTGCAAAAATTTCGTTCAGAAAAATAATAATTTGTAAAAAAATTCAAAAAAATCCAAGAAGTTTCAATTAAATTTGCTAAGATATCGATCATAAAAATTAAAATTTGTAAAAAATCCAAAAAAATCGAAGATAGTTTCGAATTAATTTGCTAAAATTTCGTTCATAAAAATTAAAATTTGTAAAAAAATCCAAAAAAATCGAAGATAATTTCAATTAAATTTGCTAAAATTTCGTTCATAAAAATTAAAATTTGAAAAAAAATCGAAGACAGTTTCAATTGAATTTGCTAAAATTTCGTTCATAAAAATTAAAATTTGTAAACAATCAAAAAAAATCGATGATAGTTTCAATTAAATTTGCTAAAATTTCGTTCATAAAAATTAAAATTTATAAAAAAATTAAAAAAAATCGAAGATAGTTGCAATTAAATTTGCTAAAATTTCGTTCATAAAAATAAAAATTTGTAAAAAAATCCAAAAAAATCGGAGATAGTTTCAATTAAATTTGCAAAAACTTCGTTCATAAAAATAAAAATTTGTTAAAAAATTCAAAAAAATCGAAGGTAGTTTCAATTAAATTTGCTAAAATTACGATCATAAAAATTAAAATTTGTAAAAATCGAAGACAGTTTCAATTGAATTTGCTAAAATTTCGTTCATAAAAATTAAAATTTGTAAACAATCAAAAAAAATCGAAGATAGTTTCAATTAAATTTGCTAAAATTTCGTTCATAAAAATTAAAATTTATAAAAAAATTAAAAAAAATCGAAGATAGTTGCAATTAAATTTGCTAAAATTTCGTTCATAAAAATAAAAATTTGTAAAAAAATCCAAAAAAATCGGAGATAGTTTCAATTAAATTTGCAAAAACTTCGTTCATAAAAATAAAAATTTGTTAAAAAATTCAAAAAAATCGAAGGTAGGTTCAATTAAATTTGCTAAAATTACGATCATAAAAATTAAAATTTGTAAAAATCGAAAAAAATCGAAGATAATTTCGATTAAATTTGCTAAAATTTCGTTCATAAAAATTAAAATTTGTAAAAAAATCCAAAAAAATCGAAGATAGTTTCAATTAAATTTGCTAAAATTTCGTTCATAAAAATTAAAATTTGTAAAAAAATCCAAAAAAATCGAAGATAGTTTCAATTAAATTTGCTTAAATTTCGTTCATAAAAATTAAAATTTGTAAAAAATCCAAAAAAATCGAAGATAGTTCCGATTAAATTTGCTAAAATATCGATCATAAAAATTAAAATTTGTAAAAAATCCAAAAAAATCAAAGATAGTTCCGATTAAATTTGCTAAAATTTCGTTCATAAAAATTAAAATTTGTAAAAAAATCCAAAAAAATCGAAGATAGTTTCAATTGAATTTGCTAAAATTTCGTTCATAAAAATTAAAATTTGTAAAAAAATCTAAAAAATCGAAGATAGTTTCAATTAAATTTGCTAAAATTTCGTTCATAAAAATTAAAACTTGTAAAAAAATCCAAAAAAATCGAAGATAGTTTCAATTAAATGTGCTAAAATTTCGTTCATAAAAATTAAAATTTGTAAAAAAATCTAAAAAAATCGAAGATAGTTTCAATTAAATTTGCTAAAATTTCGTTCATAAAAATTAAATTTTTTTAAAGATATACAAAAATGGAAGATAGTATCAATTGAATTTGCTAAAATTTCGTTCATAAAAATTAAAATTTGTAAAAAAATCCAAAAAATTCGGAGATAGTTTCAATTAAATTTGCAAAAATTTCGTTCATAAAAATAAAAATTTGTAAAAAAATTCAAAAAAATCGAAGATAGTTTCAATTAAATTTGCTAAAATTTCGTTCATAAAAATTAAAATTTGTAAAAAAATCCAAAAAAATCGAAGATAGTTTCAATTAAATTTGCTAAAATTTCGTTCATAAAAATTAAAATTTTTTAAAAAATATACAAAAATCGAAGATAGTTTCAATTGAATTTGCTAAAATTTCGATCATAAAAATTAAAATTTGTAAAAAATCCAAAAAAATCGAAGATAGTTCCGATTAAACTTGCTAAAATTTCGTTCATAAAAATAAAAATTTGTAAAAAAATCCAAAAAAATCGGAGATAGTTTCAATTAAATTTGCAAAAATTTCGTTCATAAAAATAAAAATTTGTTAAAAAATTCAAAAAAATCGAAGGTAGTTTCAATTAAATTTGCTAAAATTACGATCATAAAAATTAAAATTTGTAAAAAATCGAAAAAAATCGAAGATAATTTCGATTAAATTTGCTAAAATTTCGTTCATAAAAATTAAAATTTGTAAAAAAATCCCAAAAAATCGAAGATAGTTTCAATTGAATTTGCTAAAATTTCGTTCATAAAAATTAAAATTTGTAAAAAAATCCAAAAAAATCGAAGATAGTTTCAATTAAATTTGCTAAAATTTCGTTCATAAAAATTAAAATTTTTAAAAAAATCCAAAAAAATCGAAGATAGTTTCAATTGAATTTGCTAAAATTTCGTTCATAAAAATTAAAATTTGTAAAAAAATCCAAAAAATCGAAGATAGTTTCAATTAAATTTGCTAAAATTTCGTTCATAAAAATTAAAACTTGTAAAAAAATAAAAAAAAATCGAAGATAGTTTCTACTAAATTTGCTAAAATTTCGTTCATAAAAATTAAAATTTGTAAAAAAATCTAAAAAAATCGAAGATAGTTTCAATTAAATTTTCTAAAATTTCGTTCATAAAAATTAAAATTTTTTAAAAAATATACAAAAATCGAAGATAGTATCAATTGAATTTGCTAAAATTTCGTTCATAAAAATTAAAATTTGTAAAAAAATCCAAAAAATTCGGAGATAGTTTCAATTAAATTTGCTAAAATTTCGTTCATTAAAATTAAAATTTTTTAAAAAATATACAAAAATCGAAGATACTTTCAATTGAATTTGCTAAAATTTCGATCATAAAAATTAAAATTTGTAAAAAATCCAAAAAAATCGAAGATAGTTTCAATTAAATTTGCTAAAATTTCGTTCACAAAAATTAAAATTTTTAAAAAAATCCAAAAAAATCGAAGATAGTTTCAATTGAATTTGCTAAAATTTCGTTCATAAAATTAAAATTTGTAAAAAAATCCAAAAAAATCGAAGATAGTTTAAATTCAATTTGCTAAAATTTCGTCCATAAAAATTAAAATTTGTAAAAAATCCAAAAAAATCAAAGATAGTTCCGATTAAATTTGCTAAAATTTCGTTCATAAAAATTAAAATTTATAAAAAAATTAAAAAAAATCGAAGATAGTTTCAATTAAATTTGCTAAAATTTCGTTCATAAAAATAAAAATTTGTAAAAAAATCCAAAAAAATCGGAGATAGTTTCAATTAAATTTGCAAAAATTTCGTTCATAAAAATAAAAATTGTAAAAAAATCCCAAAAAATCGAAGATAGTTTCAATTGAATTTGCTAAAATTTCGTTCATAAAAATTAAAATTATTAAAAAAATCCAAAAAAAATCGAAGATAGTTTCAATTGAATTTGCTAAAATTTCGTTCATAAAAATTAAAATTTGTAAAAAAATCTAAAAAATCGAAGATAGTTTCAATTAAATTTGCTAAAATTTCGTTCATAAAAATTAAAACTTGTAAAAAAATCCAAAAAAATCGAAGATAGTTTCAATTAAATGTGCTAAAATTTCGTTCATAAAAATTAAAATTTGTAAAAAAATCTAAAAAAATCGAAGATAGTTTCAATTAAATTTGCTAAAATTTCGTTCATAAAAATTAAAATTTTTTAAAGATATACAAAAATCGAAGATAGTATCAATTGAATTTGCTAAAATTTCGTTCATAAAAATTAAACTTGTAAAAAATACAAAAAAATCGAAGATAGTTTCAATTAAATGTGCTAAAATTTCGTTCATAAAAATTAAAATTTGTAAAAAATCTTAAAAATCGAAGATAGTTTCAATTAAATTTGCTAAAATTTCGTTCATAAAAATTAAAATTTGTAAAAAAATCCAAAAAAATCGAAGATAGTTTCAATTAAATTTGCTAAAATTTCGTTCATAAAAATTAAAATTTGTAAAAAAATCCAAAAAAATCGAAGATAGTTTGAATTAAATTTGCTTAAATTTCGTTCATAAAAATTAAAATTTGTAAAAAATCCAAAAAAATCGAAGATAGTTCCGATTAAATTTGCTAAAATTTCGTTCATAAAAATTAAAATTTGTAAAAAAAACCAATAAAATTGAAGATAGTTTCAATTAAATTTGCTAAAATTTCGATCATAAAAATTAAAAATTGTAAAAAAATCCAAAAAAATCGAAGATAGTTTCAATTAAATTTGCTAAAATTTCGTTCATAAAAATTAAAATTTGTAAAAAAATCCAAAAAAAATCGAAGATAGTTACAATTAAATTTGCATAAAAATTTCGTTCATAAAAATTAAAATTTTTTAAAAAATATACAAAAATCGAAGATAGTTTCAATTGAATTTGCTAAAATTTCGTTCATAAAAATTAAAATTTGTAAAAAAATCCAAAAAATTCGGAAATAGTTTCAATTAAATTTGCAAAAATTTCGTTCAGAAAAATAATAATTTGTAAAAAAATTCAAAAAAATCCAAGAAGTTTCAATTAAATTTGCTAAGATATCGATCATAAAAATTAAAATTTGTAAAAAATCCAAAAAAATCGAAGATAGTTTCGAATTAATTTGCTAAAATTTCGTTCATAAAAATTAAAATTTGTAAAAAAATCCAAAAAAATCGAAGATAGTTTCAATTAAATTTGCTAAAATTTCGTTCATAAAAATTAAAATTTGAAAAAAAATCGAAGACAGTTTCAATTGAATTTGCTAAAATTTCGTTCATAAAAATTAAAATTTGTAAACAATCAAAAAAAATCGAAGATAGTTTCAATTAAATTTGCTAAAATTTCGTTCATAAAAATTAAAATTTATAAAAAAATTAAAAAAATCGAAGATAGTTGCAATTAAATTTGCTAAAATTTCGTTCATAAAAATAAAAATTTGTAAAAAAATCCAAAAAAATCGGAGATAGTTTCAATTAAATTTGCAAAAACTTCGTTCATAAAAATAAAAATTTGTTAAAAAATTCAAAAAAATCGAAGGTAGTTTCAATTAAATTTGCTAAAATTACGATCATAAAAATTAAAATTTGTAAAAAATCGAAAAAAATCGAAGATAATTTCGATTAAATTTGCTAAAATTTCGTTCATAAAAATTAAAATTTGTAAAAAAATCCAAAAAAATCGAAGATAGTTTCAATTAAATTTGCTAAAATTTCGTTCATAAAAATTAAAATTTGTAAAAAAATCCAAAAAAATCGAAGATAGTTTCAATTAAATTTGCTTAAATTTCGTTCATAAAAATTAAAATTTGTAAAAAATCCAAAAAAATCGAAGATAGTTCCGATTAAATTTGCTAAAATATCGATCATAAAAATTAAAATTTGTAAAAAATCCAAAAAAATCAAAGATAGTTCCGATTAAATTTGCTAAAATTTCGTTCATAAAAATTAAAATTTGTAAAAAAATCCAAAAAAATCGAAGATAGTTTCAATTGAATTTGCTAAAATTTCGTTCATAAAAATTAAAATTTGTAAAAAAATCTAAAAAATCGAAGATAGTTTCAATTAAATTTGCTAAAATTTCGTTCATAAAAATTAAAACTTGTAAAAAAATCCAAAAAAATCGAAGATAGTTTCAATTAAATGTGCTAAAATTTCGTTCATAAAAATTAAAATT